>ADNK01002806.1:0-34632 GCA_000320545.1 Bigelowiella natans CCMP2755 | reverse complement strand
AACCCCCCCCCCACCCCGAAACCAAATAAAACCCCCCCCCGCCGGTTTTTATATAAATTTTTTTCTTTTTAGAAAAAAAGGGTTTTTGGGGAAAAAAACCCCAAAAACCCCCCTGCAAAATCCCATGGGGGGGGGGGGGAAGAAAAAAAAAAAAACCCAAGGTGTTCTTTTTGCCCCCCCCCCCCCCCCCCCCCCTCCTATCCTGTGGTACCCTTTGCGAGTCGACGCGTCACTAAATACGATGCGCGCGCCTAAGTAATCATTCAATATATTTATGTTTTTGAATGGAAATAAACGATCATCATCATCATCTTCTTCTTCTTCTTCTTCAAGTGACATTGTGAATAAACTTGTCTTATAATGACTCAAACAATAGCATTGAGTGCTACTGATCCGTGTTGCATCCACAACTACCAGGCGCTATTCCCTTGTATTTATTGATAGGAGCTGATGGATCTGCAGCATATCCTGCTACTGACCTGGAGGAGGAGGAGAGGTTGGTAATTATATTTATCATATCATCATCACCATCATCATCGTTATCGTCGTCGTCACTCACCCTGAGACATGAGTGCCATGGCCATCCACACGATCACCAGAGTCCGCAAACTCCCTATTGGGAAAAAAGGGGGGGGGGGGGGAGGGGGGTGGCCGAGTTAAAAAACAAACATGATGATACAACGCAAGAAGATTATTTTTTCGCTTGCGTTAAGATGAGAATGGTTATTTATGAGAGGGGGATAACGACCCTTAATTGAGGCTGGTAATGAGTGCTCAAGGTCATGATGATGATGGATATGAGATTGTATGGTACATAAATGCATATTGCTCCTTCTCTCCCCCCCCCCCCCCTTCTCACTCCATCTCATTTTTCCCAGCAGCAGCTGCTCAAAATATCATCATAACGATGCATCGATAGCAGTACCAGTAGGCAAGGACCTTCCTGGATCGAGTGCTGCGCACCTGGCAGCAGCAGATCAGCGAGTAGATGAATTTGAGCGACAAACAGCAAAAGAACGTGCAGCGAGTAGATGAATTTGAGCGACAAACAGCAAAAGAACGTGCACCTCAATCGTTCACAACGCTTCATAACGAGTACCTTACACTTTTTCCAGCACTCTTTTTTCGTAGCATCCTTCTGCATCATTGTTATTCATCACTCATCGAGATCATGAGTCATCACCATTTTGTGTAATTGTGACATGCACAGCATGCATGGTGCACCATTATCATCATCGTCTAACTATGTAATATATATATATATATATATATATATATGTGTGTGTGTGTGTGTGTGTGTGTGTGCGTGTGTGTATTATCATCGTGACCCCCTCCCCACTACCGTGTAGTCCATGTTTTCGAGACTCTTTGAATTGGGGCAGCACGTAATCCCTGATGAGAACATGATGAGAGAAAGGAAGGAAGGTACAACATCGGAGTCATCGACAAGTAATACTTCAATCTAAGCATACATGTAGTAGAAGAGCCTGAAACATGCTGTGCGAAAGCATGGTGATGGATGGCGACAACGAATAACACCGCTACTAGTGTTGTAGTTGTTGTTGCGGTTGTTGTTGTTGTTGTTGATGATGATGATGATGATGATGGTGCTGGCGATAATGCACATATACCGTTGTGCAGTAGCGCTAGTGCCAATGCTCGAGTCCTCAGCGGAAGGTCAAATCCTTTTTGCGCCATAACTGATGAATTGCCTGACAACAAGGCGAAGAAGAAGAGGGAGGAAATCATTTGTCCATCCATACTCTACTGCTGCTGCGACATTCCATCAGGGAAATGCTTCTCCACGAGGAATGGCAAATAACAGCAACAACGTTGATAGATCATCTTCATCATCCTCATCTAATTCTTCCTTTTTTTAATGAAGAACATTTAATCGATTGCATCCTAGTCGCTCCTGTACCCCCCTCCATCCCCCACCCCCTTCTCCTCCCCCATTTCTTCATCATTAGCCACCTTCGTTACCGTAAGGGTCCATTCCACAGCAAACGTCTTGAAGATTACGCTCTCCCTCCCCCTCTCCAGATGACGACGAAAAGAGAGGGCAGAACTCATCCACGAGGTCTTGGGTGGGAGATTGCCTCAGACTCTCATTTCCTGAAGTATTCAAGCAGTAGGTCATAATAGTTACTACAACGACCATCATTTTTTTTTTCTCGACTTGTAGCGAACAATGCTGTTTTTTGAGTCATGATAAGAACAGTTGATTCACACATTTCTTGAGGTTACACCACCCCCCATCTCTCCTACTACGACTATTACTACTACTACTACTACTACTACTACTACTATTACTACTATTACCACCACCACCCCCCCCCCCCCCCCCACCACCACCACCACCTGTTAGCGCAGCTAAGAAGTATTTGACATCATATGCGAGGGAGACGTTGGCCTTTCTGCATCGAGTAAATGAATAATGAGCAGAACCACGGAGGAGCAGAGAGCAGGAGCAGGAGTCGAAGCATAAACGAGTGGAAAAGTATAAGAAGAAACGTGAACGGAAGATGAAGGAACACCGTTTATAGATAAGTCGTCCATCTTGATCACCACCACCACCACCATCATCATCATCATCATCATCATCATCGTAATTGATATTCGTCAGCATCTTAGTTTGGCAGCAGCAGCAGCAGCACCTTGTCCATTTCGTTGTCAAGTTTATATATGGCGTGTAGTGTGCTCCCCCCTGAGAAGAATGAAGACACAACTCAGCGTCACCATCTTGGTGGGTCAGTATCACCATCATCATCATCATCATCATCATAAATATTACGATCTTGTCATCTTGGACATACAAAACAACATAAAACAGGAAAGAACATCGTTCGCGCTACTATCGTAATTACTTCTACTATAACGATTATCGTCGTTACCAATGCCCCCCCCCCGCCGCCCCCCACGTTCGTAATTTTATGCATTTTTACTATTATCAAGGAACCTTTATCGGATAATCTAGTAGCGTTGCATTGCAAATAGTAGAGTTCATCGCCTTTATATGTGGTGACAGTAGCAATAGTAATCGAAAAACAATAACAGAAGGGGGAGGGGGGGAGGACAGCGGTTAGCCTCGCGTAACACTTACAGATATCCTCGAGAATTGTGCTAACAAACGCTTCTTTGTCACAATTGAATCACCTTCATGGCCGATTTTGCGAGCTTGTTGCTCGGCTCAAAGAAAGCTGAAAAGGGACATTCTTTGCACCTGATGGTTGATGGTCACCATTCGCATCGTCGGTCTTCTTCTTCTTCTTCTTCTTCTTCTTCTTATCATTATTATCATCATTATTACTGTTATTATTACGCGCTCATACACAGCAGCAGCAGCAGTTCGTGAGACAAACACATCTCCGTCACTGTCGTCATCACCCCATCATCATCATCATCATCATCATCATCACCACTACCACTATATACACACTGCTACTAATACCACTAGTTCTACCTGATGGCCTCGGTGGGAGAGCTGTTCGTCTGCTGCTGTGTTCCTTGATCCCGAAAGAAGCAATGCGATGTGTCTAGCCCGGTGTCTACATAATAGCACGGAAGGCCATACCATTGCAAAATAACGAATCAATGGCCAATTCACACAGACCTGTTTATCTAGTGTCAGCATGCATGCATGCTGCTGCTGCTGCTGCTGCTGCTGCTCTCCAATCGCACACAGCTTGCGAAACTCAATCAAAGGCGGTACAATGGAAAATAATAGTTTGTACCGTGAATCCCAACAATTTGGCCTGATCCATTGATTCCTTTCTCCCAGATGAGATTATGGGACTCGTTGTCATCACTACCCCCCCCCCTCTCCTCCCCAAGGATGCTCTTAGCTGCTTGGTAGTTGTGGAATTTCTTGGGATATCTACGTTCAATCCAATGTACTGAATGCAACTTCCGCGCCATTGCCAAGAATAGGCGGGCATCAGCACGAACAACCCTGTGTTGAAAGGACGAGGAGGGGAGGGGAGGAGGGACAGGGATGAGGAGTGGTTGCAATTAAGCACTAAGCTTTCATCATCATCGTCATCGTCGTCGTCGTCATCATCAATATCAACCGCCGTAAACGAAAACTGCAAGATCGATGGCAACGGTAAAAATGAATACTTATCACCTTGCATGTATCACATTGCGTCTCACATCAATAGCGCGAATACTACGCGGAAAGGCGGTGGTAGAATCGTCGTCAGAAGTAGCAGGATTAGTACTAGTTGTGACAGCAGCAACTCTCTCTGCTTTCTCGTTCCATTTCCGGACAATCGCAGAAGCTTTACTATTGCAGAGTAAGATGGTAAAATGGAGGAAGGGGTTCGCCGCGTAAGCAACATGCTCATCACGAATGCTTGGATCGTGTCCAGTGACTACTTCTGATTCTAGTAATAAGTGGCTGTCGTGTTTCCACTCTTCCCTCCTGTATAATAAAGAATGGTTCGATGAGAGCAATATCGAGATGATTCATATCCATGGTAATCACTACGTACACGTGCGTACATTATTCCAATCCATCGGATGTTGGGTACGGTGCTTTCAATCACAAAGAGTTGCGTTTCGGGGTTCGTGATGTGCAGGTAAACGGCATTGTGCGGAATGTAGCCTGCGATCTCGAAGCCCTTCTTTCGGAGCAATTCAACTGTCTTCGCAGTTTCACCTGATTTGTGCATCATATCATTCTCTTATGATCCAATTAGCTAGAGGATAGCAGGTCTAGCGAGGTCGACGATGAATTTGTCATCCTACTACCTTGGTTAAGATGAAGCACGATCTGAAGTCCTCCAAGATCGTCGTCGTTGTCCTCGTCAAACTGCTGTTTTCGTGCTGTCGGATTCCATGATCGCTCTCTAGCTGGTTCTCGGAGAGACAACTCACGATGCAGTTTGGCACTGCGTAAGGTGCCCTGGTTTGGCTGATAGTCAACAAAGTGTCAGCTTCATGAAGGAGTAGTATTAATAGTAAATAAGTAGTAGCAGCAGCAGCAGCAGCAGCAGCAACATCGTACGTCACCTCAGGGACAGGGAAGAACTGTCCTGGATGGCTTCTTAGGAGCAATCCATGTTGCAAGTTGTCATCATGGATGTGGTCTTGACGGTAATCATGAGGATTGTAGTGACTGGTGGCGCACTGGATGAGCGATATGAAAGCGAGGAAGGTGAAAGCAGATCTTCGTCGAGTTAGAGTACGTTGGCTCTGATACAGTGTGCAGCTCCACAAGGAGGAGGTGCCCCGAGTGGCGGTTACCATTATGATAATATCAAAGGCTCGAAGGTGTGGGCATTTACTAGAAGTCTAGAATAACCCACCGTCACGTCGATGATCGGGTGGGGAGGCAATCTGGGAAGATTACTGAAAGACAACTCTAATGCGACACAAGCGACAAATTATATTATATGTCGCAAATATAAGAACAAACCAAATTTTGTTAACTTTACAAATCCCTCATATTTTAGTGTCTCTTCCATAAATTGCACTAGAATTCAGGTCGATTTCCCTTCTCGGGAGATGATCTATGAGGTCATCGTTGGATTCTCCTAGAACGTTTGGACCAGTAAGAAAGCCCGCGTGGCCTGGATCGTTCGAGAGAGAGATATAAAAGAGAGATAGGGTTCCAAGATATTAAGTACGACAACTAATTAACCCTGGAAAATCGATAGAAGGAAGGAGAAATACAGTAAAATATGCGCTGAATGGATATATAAATAACGGGCGAGAGAGAGGAAAGAGAGTAACAAGAGAACGTCAACACAGGCACAAGATAGTGGAGCCATTCTGAAGAAACACACACGGCACGCTTCCCCTTTGTTCAACAGAACTCCAAAAAAGATGCTGATATCGTTACTTCTCTCCCTTACGATCGTTGATGCCTTCTACCTTCCTGGTGTATCGCCCAGGAACTATGAGTATGGCGAAAACGTCACACTGAAAGTAAACAAACTTGATTCTGTGAGGACGCAGTTACCCTACGACTACTACTCTCTGCCATTCTGCAAGCCCAGTCATGTTGTCGAGTCTGCTGAAAACCTGGGGGAAGTTCTCTCTGGGGATATGATTGAAAATTCGCTTTACAAGATCAACATGAAGATGATCGAGTCTTGCAAAATTCTTTGCAGGTTGTGAAGATGGAGATCAGTATTCATTCTTTTGCTAAAATTATTTAGGCCGTTGATACACATTAACATTCCCGATTATATATTATAAAAAAATTTATTCTTCACCATGCAAAGAAATCAACATCCATTGTAATCTCTCAGCAAGAAATATAGCAAGCATGAGCTGCAGCAATTCGAGTCAAAGATCCGTGATGAATACCATGTTAATTGGATCATCGATAACCTTCCTGCTGCGACAAAGTACTACACGGAAGAGGTATCGTACACATAGCAGTGTGAGGCGGTATTTGTAAAGACGACCTCTGTGTATTTTGTGTTGGTTAGATCGGCGAAAACGGGGAGAGCGAATACGAAGCTCACTACGCTAAAGGGTTTGCTCTTGGATTCGTTGCAACCGAAGAGGATCCTCAAGATGACACTGAAACTGGCATTGCATACATAAATAATCATGCACGTCTTATCCTCCATTATCATCAAGATTTGGCGTCCTTCTTGGGATATCGAGTAAGATTCCTTACATAATGAAATTCTCTTCTGGTTTCTCGATATCGATATTGCGATTTCATGATGTTGCTTCGTTCACAGATCGTCGCGTTCGAAGTCGAGGCCTTCAGCGTGAAGCATGAGTTGGATAGAGACCACCCAGATGGAAACAAATTGAAGACGTGCACGCCGCTCAGCCCCGTGCGAAGAAGCCAGGCGCCTCAACCTGTGTCAGGATCTGATGAGGAAGAAATCTTCTGGACGTACGATGTGCAATGGGAGTCCTCCAACATCAAGTGGGCATCACGATGGGATGTGTACTTCAAGATGACTGATTCTAAGGTCCACTGGTTCTCTATCATCAACTCGATTGCGGTGGTGCTTTTCCTCTCCGCTATGGTCGCCATGATTGTCACCCGCACCTTGCATCGAGACCTCCTTAGATACAACAGCCCAGAAGAAAGGGAGGAAGCTCAGGAAGAAACCGGCTGGAAGTTGATCCATGGAGACGTCTTTAGGCCTCCCGTCTTCAGCCATGCGCTCTGCGTGCTAGTAGGCACCGGGTACCAGCTCATTGGAATGTCCATCATTACCCTTTTCTTTGCGGTGCTTGGCTTCCTTTCTCCCGCTAATCGTGGGGGGCTGATGACTAGCATGCTGCTGCTCTTTGTTCTCATGGGGATCTTTGCCGGGTTTGCTTCTACCCTCCTCGGGAAGGTCCTCGGCCTGGACGACTGGAGAAAGCTCAGCTTCGCCACGAGTTTCGCATTCCCTGGCGTTTGCTTCGGGATTTTCTTCATTTTGAACGCGATGGTGTGGGGAGAGAAGAGCTCCGGAGCAGTTCCGTTTGGTACTTTGATTGCGCTGCTTGTGCTTTGGTTTGGGATGAACGTGCCTCTAGTCTACATTGGAGCTTACATTTCCTCGAAAAGGCCAGCCCCTGAGCTGCCGATGAAGGTTAAGAAGTTTCCGAACGAGATTCCTGAGCAAGTTTGGTACGCACAGGCGCCATTCCTGGCTTTGATCGGCGGTATTCTGCCCTTTGCTGCGTGCTTCATCGAAATCTTCTTCATAATGTCTTCTGTGTGGATGCATCAATTCTACTACATGTTCGGGTTTCTGTTCATAGTCTTCGTGATCCTCACGATAACCTGCGCTGAGATCTCCATCGTCGCAACATACTTCCAACTCTGCTACGAGGATTATCACTGGTGGTGGCGCTCCTTCTGTACCTCTGGGTTCTCTGCAATATATCTATTCCTGTACTCTGTAATGTACTACTACACTAAGATGAGAATTGACCACTTTGTATCCTCGGCCTTGTACTTTGGCTACATGAGTCTTATATCGCTCGGGTTCTTCATCCTGACAGGAACGATTGGCTTCTCTGCCACATACCTCTTCGTGGTTAAGATTTACTCGTCCATCAAAATCGATTAATAAGTAAATAATCAGACTGGAAACAGGGGCGAGGGCGGCCATGATAACTAGGAAAATCTCTCATTATTGCGTAGGTGAAGGAAAAAACTCTGACTGTAAACTAGTCGCCCGTTATAGGGATTGGAAAGTCAATCGATCGCCACAAAGAAGATTCCTCCAGATAGATTAGAAGTCAGTGCATAGATAGCGCTGGGCCAGTATCAGAAAAAGAAATCGAATTAGCAGTGCTACTATCAAGTATATGCTTAAAAGTAATAAAGAACTTCTACCAAGCAATAGACGCCTTTATGTGTTGTTTATAGATAGCCATGCATTTGTGTATCACAGATGACGCCACTCGTCACATACATGATGCATAATACGTACGGCTAGAGTAGGATACAACAATGCACTGTGTCTTTGCAACGCATATAGTCATGAGATTATACGCTGCAAGAAGCTTCTTGCTAGCCAGGTATATAGACTATGTTTTTATGGCATAATACATAAGAGCACCCAGAGCAGCTGTGATTTCAATCGATCGTGCGTTCAAGTGTTGGGCGGTGGTATAAGCTGCGCATCACCGTAAACGTACGTACACAGCGATCGACTTATTGAGTAATATAAGCACGTACAGCTAGACAGGCATGGCATGCCTAGCATGTCTGACCTTGCTAGCTTGCGCTACAATTGATGACCTTTCGATCATTCGTTCCCGCCAGTGACCGGTCACAACTCAGCGCTTTGCAACGGAAATTTAAATTCACGCCAACAATTCATGATTGTATATCAAGGTATCTACATATTGTGTCTGGCGCGACGTACACGATGACTAAATGAACGCTACCAAACTGCTAATAAAATGGGTGCGAGGTTTTAGACGCTGAGCCTGATATATATCTACTTATCATCCCGAAGCAGAAGCTCGTGATACTGCCCCTTCGATAAATTTTTTACATTCTTCTACAACTCCATTGGAAACTGTGTGGCCCATTCCTTGCACCGCCACGAACGAAACGTCCCTGGCAAATATTGGATATGCACATCATGTGGCTTTTTTGTGTGATGTATGTGTGTGTGTGTTTGTGTGTGTGTGTGTGTGTGTGTGTGTGTGTGTGTGTGTAATATGGTATAAGGTGTGATACCAACACGCAAAATGATTACCATCATCGCTACACATTGCCTTTTGCTTCCTCTCTCTCCCCCCTCCCCCCCAAAATATATTTCGGTCAAAACCGCTGCTATACCTATTCATGGAGTCGAGGAGTGCGTTAGTTCTGAGACCGAGCGAATATTTGACGATGTTGTCGTCCGTTCCATGCGCCATCAAGATTGGACACCTGAACCCCGTGCAAATGCCATACATGTATCATCATCATGATGCTGGCATGATTCTAATAGTCGAGAAGAGGAGGAGGAAATGATGAGGACGTATCTCGTCGTAACGCCTAACTTCCAAACCAGATCGGTAGGTTCCATTATTAGCAGCAGCTAGGATACATGCAAACAACATCATTCGTACCTCTCTCCAATGGCGCCAGGAAATCGATCCCTGATGTCACACATACGCGCGCGCACACACACACACACACACACACACACACATAGAAATATATAGAGAGAGGGGGGGGGGGAGAGAGAGAGAGAGAAAGGATGTTGATTTAAAAAATAACAATATATGCATGTAGAATATAGCGTGTGCGAACATGTACACATCTAAATTCATGCGAAATTTACATTTTCACAACACACCTAGACGCTTACCATAAATATTTAATTCTTTGAGTGTGG
Source organism: Bigelowiella natans CCMP2755 (assembly GCA_000320545.1). NCBI lineage: Eukaryota > Cercozoa > Chlorarachniophyceae > Bigelowiella > Bigelowiella natans. Next base: position 24,823 of record ADNK01002806.1, on the reverse strand, counting down.
ATAATGTGTATATTATATATATATATATATATATATATATTATTGAAAATATGCCTACAGAATTTCAATAATATATATATATATATATATATATATATATGCGTTATTATTGGTATTTAATATGCACGTGTATTTGCATGCATAGAGGAGTTTGAGTTGCAGCTGCAGCACTGCCATCATAATGTTCTACATTCGTATCATCATTTTGCAAAGTGTTGTGCAAATCGTACATAAGAGGAAGCCAAGTGCTCAGGGCAATCACACCACCGAGCTGATACTGCGATGATGAAAATAAGGGGGGGGGGGGGGGACAGAGAGAGAGAGAGAGAGAGAGAGAGAGAGAGAGAAAGAGAGAGAAAATTAATAAATGATAAAAGAAGATGATGAAGACGATGGACGTGATATGCCAGTGGAGAGCCATTTCCCACGAGAACAAAGCAAATGGATTATATTCCATGATTGGTTGTTCAATAATTGGGGATGATTATAGTTCTGCGCACGGCCGCCCTTCGGAATGGCACGATAAAAGGAAAATAATCTTTTCAAAGTAATTTAGATGGATACATAGAGGGGGGGGGAGGCGTTCGTAGAGACGTAAGACGTAAGAAGGCCATCTTCTTTTATTGTATTGTATAACTTTCGATCGAAGTGCCGTGTGTAGGGCTACAGCCCCTCCCATTGAAAACCCACCAAGTACAATTCGATTTGAGGGAATGCCGTTGTTCATCTCAAGAGTACACATACACACACACACACACACACACACACACACACAAACACTGGTTAAGTTCAACATCTATAGTATTTAGGAGCAACCCGCCTCTCTAACATCTAATCGCTTTGAAGATAATCACCTCATTCTTAATGAGTGTCTCCGCTCGCTCAAAGGCCGACTCCCAGCCCTTAACATCTTCAGCTGAATCTAACATTGCAGGAGGCAAAAAATGTATGCGATACGACTTCAAATGATCATACTTGATAGTTAAGTCGTGAAATTGTCCGTTCCTACGTTCACGATGCGGACCCCCCTCTCTCTATTCTATCAGGTTAATATCATTTACCAGCTTCCAAGCCGTACACGTCTGCCCATGCAGTAGTCTCCATTCTGAGAATAATGGGGAATTGGCGTGAGATGAGGATTGAGTTGGTGGTGATGGCGGTGGCTCTTTGGTGATAATGATTTCAATAACAAGAAGGGATACTACTCGAATCAATATGATAACGTGCAGCGGAAGTAGTAATACCCTCCATTTAAGGTGACAGGCCTGGTGGGGGCCGTTGGTAAGATGATTTTCATATGACCCTGTAGAAAACATGAGTTGATTGGGATGTGGGTTACAGCTGAGCTCACGGCTACTGATATCTGTCAATAATATAAATAAAATATATGGCCACATAATGTATGATGGTAGTAGCCTAAAAATACTCATGAAGACGAGTAGAATTACACTTTTCGGTCTGAGCTCCAGCGCGCCTGGTAGCCATCCCTCTCTTCAGGAAAGAAACAAACAAAACACAAAAGCAAATAACAGAACGATTCATTAATCTTCGAATTGTTGATAAGGGATTCAGGGGGACAGGGAGTTGGTTCATTAAGAATTTGTAGCAACGAGAGATAACTACGAAATAGGGAGGAAGTGTAATAGTAGTAGTAGTACTACTAGTAGGGTAGTAATAGTAGTACGCTGTGTCTCCCAGTCCGTGGAGGAAGATCAGAGTTGCAGTATGCGCACTATCTGCATCAATCGTGATTCCATCCCCCCCTTTATGTTCATCATGCGAGGATATAATAGTTATGCGGGGCCATCAATAATAAGTCGTCGCATTTGACACGTGTTTCATAATGCTCAGGAAGTAAGATCCTCCTTCTAACGAGCCACTACATGCTTAAATAGCAACCTAATCCGTCCCCACGGTACATCGGTGGGAGTGAGTCCAGAGGAGAGGAATATGCACGAGTTTGGCGGTTTCTAGTGGCTGCCAGCCGGCCCCTTGTGCATCTTCGTTGAAGCAGTCCTGTTCTTGATTGTGAGTAACGCGCCGTGAAGTGTGAGGGACTCGCAACAATGCTTACAAACAATAGGATTAAGCAGATTCGATGTTGCATGATAAATCTCTGGGGGGTAGAGTGAAGGCTAAGATGCCTCGTAGGCAATTTGCCAGTCAGGAAATGGGTTGGTGGGGTGGGGTAGGGGCACTGTGGGCTGCAAAGTAATAGGATTTAGTCAGAAAATAAAGCACAATATATCCTACATTACTTTGATAAATATGAACCTATCAATATATATTATATACATATATACATTCCAGAGGTCAGTAATACATACTGATATAAAAATATCCAAGAAGTATCTAAATAAATTGTCAAAAATTGCCGTTGCTATTGTTGAAATGAACACAGATAACTCCATGGCACTCGAAGTTCCCTTTTGATGATACGACAAAGAAAATTCTTGACGCAGGGTAAAAGACGGTGGTAATTTTGCTTTCGTTTTTCCTAATAAGTTCGGGCCTCAAAACCCAGCTCTTTTTAGCTCGAATGAAACTCGGAAGACACCTTCTGAGCGAGAACAATAAATCCTTCAATCTTGCCTCGTTTAATGAAATGTCGTGCGTTTCTGTTTCGGGAGCATGGAATCCTTGATGATTTGCCTAAATTCGCACCAGATGAAGAGCAAGCCTAACCCAAACGTCACGGTTTAAAGAACTAATCACAGACAATAGAGGAAGTACGAGAGGAGCACTAGTACGATGAACTCTCGCCGAGTCGTTATCATGTGGATGGTATCAGACTTCGCACGCATCGTGATGTGCATGTCTCAAATTTATATTGCCATCTCGCAACTCCGATCTCTTAAAACCAGCGCTAAAAATGCTCGGAGAATTCAGATGTAAATAAAACATTGACTCTGATGTCTACGATGGATGAGCAAAATCTGCGTACGATTAACACTTTGACTAAAATACACAGGGCGTGTTTTCTTTCTGCCAGTGTCGGAATTTTCTTCAATCTGGTAAGAAGTGAAAGCTATCGAAGATGCTTGTTTATTTGCGATTAACACAGAAGCACATATCAAAAGTGCTGAAAACGTTCTCAGACCCAACCTCTACTCATATACTATGTTAAGTTTGCACATCAACCCCTGTATCTTGGTTGGAAGGTGTTCATTATCCTAAACGCCGCCCTTTTGGTAATCATCGACCTTAGTCTTTTGCCATAGTTCTTTTTCAAATGAAAAGACGCATTTTCCTCTCGTCATCGGCACATAACTCATCTTTCTCCATAATATCACAGATGATATTCACGATAGAAGCATGCTATATCATTTATCTCATTGCAAGCGCCCATTATACTGCTTTAATGTATTCGTCTGACCGTATTATCAACACTTTCCCGGGATGGGCATCGCGCCTTTTCAGCATATATGCCATTATGTGCGAGGCCTCAATTATCGTCAGCGTTGTGCTGGTGTTCATATTTGGGAGTGTTAAGTATGCAGCGATCAAGCATTTTGGTATTGCGACTCTGATACTACTCACAGGCTCTCATTTTTGTCTCGCACTGTACCATATCCGCGGGGTCCTCGAGCAATCAATTTCGAAGTTGACATCATCGTCCTCGATGAGGGGGAGTGGGATGCCAATACGAGACTCGTCTTCTTCACAGCAGCAGCATCGGGAGGAGGAAAGTGGTGGTTATTATCATCGGCTGAGCGACAGAGCTAGCGATTCCAATTCACGCCAGCCGTACAAGGCTAAGGAGACCTCCTCTTCCACATGTCAAACAAGACCGTTTATAAAGCAGCAAGATATTAGATCAAAAGTATCCATCGATGCTTTCGGTTCTGACTATCATACCAGCGATAAATCGAGAGGATTATCCTTGCATGATCAGAAGTATCCATCAGCATCTAGTAACGGCATTCGCTCGTTACAGCGTCGACAAGATGGTACAATCTTCATTGTATTCCTGTATTTCCTTCCCCTTTTCTATATGCTTATAATAGAATCATCGATTCTTGTGTCATTCAGGCGGGTCGATACTCGATGGATCGTCTTCACATGAGAGTTTCTCCGATAGCCAGAGGGCGACAAGTTTCGTTTATGTGCCAGAATCGCACATCCGTCGCGTGAAAGCATCTGTCAACAAATTGAAAAGAATGATTGTGGTTTTTGGTGTTGTTACTGCTGCTGCTGTTCCTTCCGAGTATTTTTATGGGGTCCGTGAGATTCAGAGTACTGAATTATATGCTGATCGATGCAACAAGGAATCTGAAAGATATAACCCTCTTACAGACTTCGCTCACTACCTTTTAACCATTGGAATATATGTATTTCAACACTATGCGTATGTACGAAACGTCAATGGTTAGTGTAACTTAAAATGCGTTTTTTTAAACACTTCACGGAGAATATGCGTATGTTCAACTTAGTCTAAAATTATTTTCAATGTCAAAATGCGTTTCACGCCCATAAGCTACAAGCGGATTATGGCTAACAACTGTGCAAGTTAGCTATACGTCGCGTGATGTGTATTAGCCTGCCAGTAGATGCGTATTTTGGTCAACTAGTAAAATATACCAATCGTAGTAAAATAATCTATCTAACTTTAGTGAAATGTGAAGTCAAATTTTGCACATTGTACGGTTCAAATTCGTTGTTTTCGTGCATTGGTACATACAAGGAGCTTTGCATTCAACTATTTCCAATAGTTTTCTCACACGATTAGCAACAATTGCACGTGCGTAGCTAGCTAGCTAGTCAATACGCAGCACTTGGTGATAACGAGCAGAACGCATGTAACGCCTTATCTAGTCATTGCAATCATGTACCCACACACACAAACACATACTTTTATTCATGTTACATTTTGACGCTTGCACATGTATGCAGCCTGTGATGCATGTTGAAAGATAGCATGAGCCGTCCAGCGACACAGTGAGACGACACATGCGATGCCTTAGTTGCCTGCACACTTTAACTTTTTTTATATTAAACATCACGGTTTGTCTACATAGACAATAGACAGCTACATCGTCGACCACTGTCAACCACGCATTTTTTTAAATACGATCAATAATTTCTGTGCTCCAAGTCCGCGGGTCTCTATAGTTGATATGTACATGTCGATAAATTTATAAGGAGAATACGGAACAGATGAGTTTTATTTATCATATATTCCTATAATGAACTAAATATTTGAATATCTAAAGTTTACTTGTGCGAACGTAGACGACCAGCGCATAAACTAGAGCGACTCAACCGACGTATTTTATGTTGAGAGCTAGTCACATGAAAGACGATGTTCTGAAGCAGAGATTTTCCTCGACTTTTGAAAGCAGCTATCTTTAGACGTCTGTGTAAGATTCTATTACGAAAGGATTTTTTGTCTTTGTTCCAGATAGCTAGGTATGATAAAAACATTGGCGCACGAGAGGAATATTTCCTTATGGGTTTAGAAGGATTTGGATTTCGGGGAGAATGCCTTACAGCTCTTCGTAGTAAGTACGAAGACTTCCGCGAACTCTGACCCTCGGTTTCTCTTGTGTTAAATTTCTGTGTCACGCAAGGGAGTACCACGCGAGGAAGTATTTCCTTTAAATCCGAAGACCTCCTCCTCTTCGGATCTTCACAAAAACGTCCAGCTTCATAGGCCCGAATTCTGGCTCTCAGTAGACTTTGAAACCTTCTATTTAACGTCTCCGAGGTGCGTAGACGTTCTAAGCAAATTTTCCTCTTTGCTATTCGAGCAGCATGTAATCGATATCTTCTCTCCGAACCATGAACACAGAAATCACCCCTTCGACAAGGAGGATGATTCCTCCTTTCCCAGGAACCTTCCATTCCGTCGTGTAAATTTCCAAGGTCAGCTTAGCTCGATCTTGTATTCTTATTAATTCTCCCCCCTCTTTACTTTGCACTGTGTTTTCCCTTGAATGACTCGAGGATTGCCTTCCTTCCTTGCAACGTTGCCAGTTACACTTTTCACAACCTGAAGTCCAAACCCTGGCAATCTAAGCAAAAACATAGTGCGATTTAACCAAAACGACATTCGATTTTAACAACAATTAGAAGGTAAGACAACGAAGCTGGGAAAATTCTTGTCGATCTTTGATCTAACTTTTCTTCATTGGTAGTTCAATCTCCCGCGGAACGGGTTAAATTGCTGGAAGTGCTTTCTGCAACATATTCTCTTTGAAGAAAATCGAGGCGCTTTCTCGAGACTTTCCAATGCATTTCGTTGTGATCCTAGAAAATAGTAGTTTCTAATGAATTTTTTCGATTTTTTCCTAGAATTTCGTCAAATGTTCTTGGCAGCCAGCAGCTAAAAGCAATTACGAAATTTCCCGCCTTTCGATCACGTCGCACAAGAAAAATACCCTCAAATCTCATCGTATTACCGATTGCAGTTTTAATTCTTCGGGAATGGAGTCAGCTCTACCCATCGCCGCCTAGTTCGGCCGAAGAAGCTCTAGATACTGGACGAGAAATAATCGCTCAATAATATGTTGGAGCTTAAAATTGCTATGGTGATGGCTTTGTTGCTGGTGTGCTTTCTGCTTGAGGTAAATTGAACCTTTTTGTGGGAGACACGTTGAATTACATCTTTTGCAAGGCGATAGGGTATGGGGTCGTCTTCACAAAGAGGGATTTTCTCGTTCCCTTAACGATTGAGACTTACAGTTGGGCCTGAACTGCACAGACTCAATATAAGTGAAGCAAATATTACTACTCCAGGTTTTGGCGTCCACACAACGGTACCTCCTGGAGCATTTAGCCATCCTGTGCTTCGGCATGTTGGTAGGAGCTGCAGCGTGCCTGGTGGGGGGTGAGGAGGAGGTCGTGCAGAAGCGAATATACTTTCTGGAGTTCAGCGAAAAGGTTTCCCTCCTACTGTATATGCAGATGCGCATTCTTTGAAGCGAATCGCGTCCGGCAACTAATGAGTGCCCTCCCTGCGCGCAACCCTCTCCTAAAATTCATAGGTCTTTTTTATGGCTCTTGCACCTCCATTGTTTCTGGAGGCGGGATACAGCTTGAATAGGCACATGTTTTTCAACCACAATACCGCCATTCTTATCCTCGGTGTGATGGGCACATACTGTTCCGTGATGTTATTTGCGAGTTGCATCTACTACGCGCTGAATAACTTGTGGGACTGCGGACTGGATGTGCCGATAAATTTTCAGCAGGTGCTTTAAGAGATACAAAGATCACAAATAGCCCCATCCGCGACTCTTCTTTATAGTTCTCCTATACCTTTTCGCGCGTCCTCCTAATGATGTGCTGCATCATAAAACAACTATGGTCATCTATATATCATTATTTTTTTCAGTGTGTACGTCTGGGTGCAATCTTTCTGACAACGGATGCGACAGCCTTGCTTCGTATCTTTACGAACATTTTGCCAGAGCATCTTCAACACAGACTGGCTGATGCGAGTTCCAAAACACGCACAGGAGTCTTAACTTCCATTGTGATAGGCGAAAGCTTGGCCAATAATGGTGTAGGGCTCGTGATGTTTTGGAAGCTTGCGCAGACTGCGGAGCCATACGCGTTTGTGAATCAGGTGATTAGGAGGAGAGGAAATTGGAGGGGAAGAGCGAATGAGGAGCCGCGGGAGACAATCTGAACATTTCCGCGCACACAATAACGCAGTTTTGTCATATGACTGGATTTTTCATCGTCGCCATTGTCATCATCAGCATCTTCTTCCCATCCTTGCTGAAAATCTAATATGTTGTATCCTTTACCCTTCCTTTCCCTTCCCTTCAGATAACCGTCCCATTTTATTTTATACTCTCATGCGTCGCCGGCATCAGCGTGGCGTTAGTTTGCTCAATGATCACAAAGCACCTGGACATGGAGCGGCACCCGCAAATGGAGTTTCTCATTAGCATGTCCTTCGCACTTCTTTCATACTTCCTGTTCACCGAGGCCTCTTTCATCAACGAACTCGTTTCATTGTCAGTCGCTGGATATTTTTAAAACAAAGTCTACGCTATTTCCCATTATTGTTTTTAAAAAAAAAAAATGTCTTAAAATTCCCAATTTGCAGCAGTATATCAATAAGGAATTGTTTTTAATTCGATTCTGTCTTCACTTAGGCATGAGAGCGCGTGCACATACACATGCACAAATACGTTTAAATGCGCCTTCTATACATACAGATATTCATGTGGATTCGCTCTTGCGCATTACAACTTTAAGAATCTGTCCAATGTCTCCAAGGTCAGCAAAAGTCAGCGGGTTGTTCTTTGGCTGCTGTGAATTTCCTAGCCTCATTCAGTTCTCTTTCTCTCTCTCTCTCTCTCTCTCTCTCTCTCTCTCTCTCCTTCTTTTCTTATTCCTTTAGGTCACTGCAAAGGCAATGATCAAAAGTGCTTCATGGGCCTCTTTCACGTACTACGGATATTACTAAGAATAATACGAGACTACTCGCCACATCTTCATCATGCCTCATCAATACCATCATCGTATTATCTCTATGCAGGTTCATCTACTTCCAAATGGGAATTATATTCAGCGTGAGCGTTTATAGCAACAGGCCGTACTGGGAGCGAGCAATGCCGCTCATCTCACTCGTCGTGGTCGTAATGGTAATAGGAACTGTCAGAACGCGATATTTATCGCAACTGTTCATTCCAAACTGTCAGTACGCGATAATTATCGCAAGTGTTGATTAAACGTCGTTCATTTTTCATTCTTACCATTGTCACCGCTCTAATCATATGTCATATGAAGACTAACATCGAGATGACGACATCCACTTTAAGATGCACCTTCTGTTTTCTGCTGCTATGCTGCTGCTGCTGCTACTCTACGGGTTATTCATCATGGTGATGTTGTCTTTCTTTCAGTTACTGTGTCGTGGGCTGGTGGTTTCCGTCATGTGTTTCCTTGTGAGCCAAGTCACACAACACAAATTGGGTTGGAGGTATGTTTACTACTAGAACAATGAAGAAGAAGAAGAAGAAGAAGAAGAAGAAGAAGAGGGTGAGGGTTAACAGCACTGGAAACACAAAGTTTCTTCCAGCATGTTTTTCTCTCTCTACGTTTGGTCTCTGGGTGACGGTGATAATGGTAAATGTGGTGGCGTTCTGGGCTCGTTCTGTTTGTCTCTGCGTGCTCTCGACAGGGAGCAAGTAATTCTCAACCTTGCCGGTATCCGCGGGGCCGTTTCGTACGCGTTGTGCTTGGTGTGGCGCGGCAGGAAGATAAAGGCGTCTTTAGTCACTACGACGACTCTCGGCGTTGTTGTGTTCACTAATTTCGTGCTGGGAAGCGCATTGTAATTGAATCAAAATAACATATATTCAGGAAAAACACAACAGCGACAGCAATACCAACATTGTGGAAGTGCGAGCACTTCGTCCCCTTTTCCCTTTCATATCACATCTCTCCGAATCTCCCTTGCTGTCTTCCTCCCTCTTCTCTTTCCCCTCTTTTGTGTGTTCGTGTGTGTTTTTGAGGGAATGAGTGAGTGAGTGCACGCGCGATTTAGCCATTTATTGATCTGTGTACAACTTCTCAGATATCCAGCGATCGCTCTCCTGTTTCCAGACTATAAACTGGACACCAGTACTGTAGTAGCCAGCATTGGCATGCGACATAATAGACGTAAGTCATCATCCATTAGCGGCGGGTTTGAGCCGGTTTCGCCACCGCGTTTCGGTCTAAAAAACACACCTCAAACGCATCTTCGAGGCATAAGACAACCGCGGATATCTGGAGGAGACAGAGAAGAGGCTTTTCCTCTCGATCTAGATGTGGTGGCTGCGTCGTCAAATGAGGAGGGTAAATCTATGCAGCGCAGGTAGAGGGAAGAACCACACCGCCTCGATCTTTGCGGTGACTTGTTAGTGACAATTCACGCATATTTTAGAACCCTCTCTTTATTGCTACATCGTGAATCGTCTAAGTTACTGCACAGATCAAATTTCTTCTAGTGAGATAGCATCAGCGTACCACGACGAAGAGTATTTTCAACTTGAGCATGCACTGATAAGTATCAGACTATTACACATTTAACTTACACTTTTTATTATTATCACAAGAATGCATGTGCGCGCATGCTAGCACGGCGTAGTACTCTTTCCTGGCGAATTCTTTTTCATGATGAACCAGCTCATCGCGATATTCTAGTACTCATCAAACGGCATCTTCGCTGCTCTAGTGCTTTGCTGTTGAGGCTACAGATACGGTTTTGGATTTGTAGCTTGCATAGCACTAGGCGTGGCTTTTGTTTTGCACCAAGTAACACATACATACCGCCGATCGCATATGCAACAACTGGCTGGCTAGCTGGGCTAAGAGCAGCATGCAATTAGCTATAAAGCTAGCTAGCATAATGATGCAACAAACATCATGCACCAAAAAAAATGCGTACAATGCGTAGCGGGTGCTGTATATATTTTAAAATTAAGAACATGTTATAAAGTATATAGAAAAGTCCAACGAGTGACTTGCTCAGGCCAACTCTATTCTTTTAACAATTTGAGGAGCATTAAATATTAAAAAATCATTTAGACGTTTTGATCGCCTCGTGCACATGTGCATCAAAGCGACTTTTTGGCACATAATCACATGCTTGGCCGCCCCTGTCTCTATCTGACGTTGCAATACGGCGAAATTTTAGATGTTAGCGTGCTAGGAACGATCAACGACTCGCGCAGCTTGGTACTGCTCTATGTCGAACTCTCCCCATTTTTTATACTCTTTCAAGCTCATGGTATAGGTGAATTTATATGATGGCTTTTCCTTTGCCCGGGATGCAGGTGACCTCGACCTCGGGCGTGATCCAGGGTACACAAGAGTTCTCGTGCCACGTGAAGCCCTGCCACGTGAAGCTGTCTTTGAGACAGCAGGAAATTGCTTCTTTAGAGGAACTTTTTTTTTAAACATATTTGCTTTGGGTATATGGGACGTCCCAAAGACGGATTTTTCGTACTCAATGAGTAATTTCATGAACCCGTTATTGGGCCATACAACTCTCCTTTTCTTGTACGTGTGTTCGAAGGACTTTCTCTGAACAAAAGAGTAGAACTCAGTGGATGTCGTCGTCATCAGCATACTATTTTCATAAATATCCCTCTAGTTTTTTAGTTTACACGCATTCAGTAGTATGAATATATATATATATATATATATATATATATATATATCTGTGTGTGTGTGTGTGTGTGTGTGTGTATGTATCAAAGTTGATGTTACGTCTACTACCAATCTCCATCTTTTGTGCTTCATTAGAAAGCTGAGAACGACCGTCGTAGATCTCGATATTCCTGCAGATAGATAAAAATTAATGACTTCATGCTGTTGCAAACCAATTCCTTTCAGCAGAACTCTCAAGATTTTAATAATACTTGCCATGTACCCCCCTTGTATTGTTATTCACCTGCTGCACAGTGCACCAATACGCGAGCATCTTTGCTACTTTTGAGAGCATTTGTGATAAATTTAATCCCAACTCCAAGGCGCTTCTTCATCACCAGAGCCTGCTCTTCATCATCTGTTACATTTAATTGAAGATATTTAATCCCAAGAGGCTTTGATAGAGGTGTCTCTTCTTTAAATTCTTCCCCCACAGAAACAATGTGCGTGATAGCGGACAGCCGGCACTTCTCTTCGCTTTGCGCAGATCGCCAATTTGTGAGGAAAAGCTGCCCATCGAGAATCTCAGAGACCTCTTCTCGATCTTTCACATTCCCGGACCAGGGATAGAAGGGTGGGGGGTTAGCCTCCTTCCCACCCGCTTTCCTTTTCTCGTCAGAAGAAGGTTCCATTTTTCAGCTTGAGGGGGTGACGAAGATTGTTTCCCTTTTTACTACTTGCAGATAATAAGATCTACTTCAAATACCGGGAAGACCTGCACCTTGATGAAAAATCCCTTTTCACCTGTAGCAATCGGGGGCGACTTGGATTACTACTTGTCGTAACTGCGTTCTTAATGAACGTTGCTGCTGGTCCTCATCATTCGCTGCAGCGGCATCGTTTTCGAATTTATCTGATACAGAGAAGAAGGAGAACAGTTGATGCCGTATGCCAGGATGATTGGCGGCACAACTTATAAAGTTGGTACAGTAGTAGTAGTAGCTCGAGAAAGAATATCATTGTAAGACCATACCATCGTCGATATTTGAACAACATTTGATTGTTAGACACTATTCAATTCATTACTGATACTTTGGCTATAAATTTTCTGGTGCAAATATCCACTAAATACGAATCTGTATCTCAGTCGTTTTATTACATTAATATTTACATATATCATATATATATATATATATATATATATATATATATATATATTATACGAGAAAGATGTAATGAAATGCTCATATTTTTCAACAGCCATCCTCATGTAGCTGTGCATAGCTGCGGTTACAGTGCTTCAATGTGTATATGAGACGGATGTAATGAATAAATTGAATTCGTTCAATGGTAATAATATATGAGACAGATGTTATGAAATGAATGCATTTCTCCAATACTAGAGTGGTCAGTCCAATGTAGCTATCTTGCAGTGCAAAGCGGCAGCTGTAGCGCCAAGATTGTGAGTTTTCTACATACATGTGAGAGCAGATGCATCCAAGGGTTTCTCACTCCCCGGGAATCCCGGCAGGGATGCGCGGACTTTTAAGGTGTGCCTCATTTCGGCGGCAGCCGAAAATTTTTTTAGGATTTGAACTAAAAACGAAGATTTCCTTGTGAAAAATCGAATTTCATGTGTGAACATCCATGGATTTCTTTGGCCGAAATTGACGTGAAATCTCTGGTGACGCTCGCAACTTTTTTTCACACGAGCTCATTGGGGCCAACCCCAGCACACCACACCAACCTTCCTTGCCCTCTTTCCCTCATGTCAAATTCAGAGAATTTTGTGTTGAAGAACGGGAGTCATGTGAGGGTGCATCATGAACACAACGGAGTCGTAGTTGCACACGACAGTGTGATTTCTCTGCCAAAGTGCGGTTGGGGACATGTGACGAGGAGGCTGGACGGGAAGACACGTCCTTGGGGAGAACTTGAGGCAACGTTCTCGGTTGCCAAGGACGAATGGCGTCACATCAGGAGAAGCTGCAAGGAGGATGGTTTGAAGGATGTGTGCCATGCAGTCATGCCTGTGTGCTGACCACACAAGATGCATGTGCAGATCCGGAACACACAACCCTCCAGAGCTGGCATCGTGGTGTTTGATTGCATGTTCACACACAACACACACAACACACACACACACACACACACACATGCACACATGCACACACACACACACACACACACACACACACACATGCACACACACACACACACACACACACACATGCACACAACATGCACACACGACAACACACACACACACACACGTGCACACACACACACACACATGCACACATGCACATGCACACACACACGCACACACCATGCACGTGTGCATCGTGGCTCACTTTTTCTTCGTTCATCACTCGCTGTCGAATTTGAACATGTCATTTTGAAACTGTGAATCATTTCAGAAGAAATGTGCCAATTTTGACCAGTGAAAAATGAACTGGTGAGCCCGCTGCGCCGCGCTGCGCCTGCCACAAACTGCAAAAAAGTGTGCCTGCGCGCGCAATTTTGCTCCGGAAATGTTCAATTTTGTGTTTTGAGTTGTGAAAATTTGAGAGAAGAAAGATCTTTTTGCACCTGTCACTTTGGCATGGTTTTTGTGGAAGGAGGCGAAGTCAGGGGCGTTTCCGGAGCACTCAAAGTTTGTGCCCTGCCCATTTTCGATTTTCCAAAAAACATTTTTTTTTGCTTCCCTGAGGGTCCTAGGGCCCTCACATGGTCCACAGGGGTCATGTGTGAAAGTTTGGAGTGGAATCCGCGCATGCCTGCCGGGATTCCAGGGGAGTGAGAAACCCTTGGCTGCATCATGGAGGAGAGCAAGGAAAGGAAAGGGACCCTTGGGTGTTGTGAAATAGTCCGATGTGTCCGAATGTGTCCGAAGATTATTGTGTCTCTTGGAAATTCCGAAGGTGTTCGAATGTGTTGTGTGGGACCGACGTGGTGCGGAAAGGCAGAGTCGCTGTGCAAGCGCTACCTGTGGACCGCAAAGCATTGCTCAGGGGTGTGAAGGACTGCTCTGCTGTTTTGGTGAAGTGCGAGACTTTGTCGTGTCGTTTCAAGGTCGCCCCAGGGCAAAACTAGCAAAGAGGGCAGTTGTTAACATTTTTTTTGGCATGCATGTGCAATGTGTCATGCTGGCTAGCTGGCATGTTTGTGTGTCACGTTTGCAATGCTTTGCACTCGTGTGCATCCCTCTCTAGCCCTTCCCCCAAAAGTGCCCCCCTGCAAAGCTAGAAAGCACAAGCATGATGATGCAATGTGATGCAGTCAGCAGTGAAACACTGCAGTGGCACGACACAGTGCATGCTAGCATGGCACAATGCTGGAATGCAGCAGTGTCGCTTTGCGATGGGTGTGCTTGCACTGTGTGCACGTGTTGTCGGTCACAACAATGACAACAATTTCATGTTCATCACTCAACATGCATCACACGCACAGCGGTTGCTAGCTTGCTGCCTCATTTTGCGCCATGTCATTCTAGCATTGTGTCCATGTGTCATGCTAGCAGAATGAATGATCATGCCAGCTAGCATGACATTCACACTGAGTCTCTGGAAACTAGTGTCTCTGAGTGTGCGAGCATTGCAGCAGACGCAATGAGCAATGCACAGCGATCATGTGAAAGCTCATCATCCTGCAATGATGTGCAAAGCGCAACAAGCCAAAATGAAATTTCAACTTGCTAGCTTGTAAGCGATTTCCATGCTTTTTTCGGACGCTAATGACATGGTCATGCAAGGGACAAGTGAGGATGGACTTTCATCTGCTCTCCAAGTTGCTGCTAGTCATTAGCGGTCCTGCATCGAAAACCGTCAAATAGCACTATTTCGTCGCAAAGAGTTTTATAAATATCATGCTCCTCTGTATTCTTTATATCTCTATCATTATTCGTGCCTATCTTCTTGCTGGTAACGCTACTGCTTACTTTTTGAGTAAGTTGTTCGATGATCTTCCGCATCGAGCTCATACTTGCCCCGCTGAGAATGGGATCGTTAGCAAGTGCCTTGGAATTCTTATTCACGATACTATGTCTAACATAGTTTTTATCAGCTTCTGCAGAGCGATTACTCAGGAGTCCTTCACTCATAGCAGCATCAAGAACTTTAAACCTGTTCGCTACGTCTACCAATGTATACTCGTCGCCATCGTGATCATCATCATTCCCACCACGGTTGCTACGAATAGCAACACCCCCACCACCACCGTTGTGCCCGTCATCGGCATCTTCATCATCATTATTAAAATCGGCGTCACTAATCCCTTCATGGCGCTCGCTGCGACTAACGCCGCCACTGGTACCGCTGCTGAGAAAATCCAACTGGTAACGGTAAATGTCGCAGAATATCGCAAGTTCTGCGTGCGTCCGCGCCCATATTGCTCCAGCTCTCTGTGCCTCCCGCCCGTTACGTTGTTTGGAAGTCCCCAATGAGTAACCGGATTTAGAGAGGGACCCCGATCGATCTTCAGAACCCCTGTCCGAGCTATTTCCAATACTTTCGCCGCTGCCGATATAGCTTCTGTTACTACTACCGTTACGCGCAACAACGAGGTTCTGTTGCCCTACTTCTCCATCTGCATCCCGCTTTATTTTCCTTGCCGTCGTTGACTCTCCTGCTGCCGCCGCAACCGCTGCTAGCGTCTCTCGACTTTCATCTAGCACGTGCACAAGGCGTTGGATTGATTCCCTAACGAAGCTCTGGCGTGCGAGGCGAGCAGTTGCTGGTGTGACAGACGAATCGCATTCGATAGAACTGTGATCGTAGTAATTTAGCATGCTAAAATGCCTTTGGACTTGGGAGCCATCGTTGCCCTTCGCGTCCCCCCCCTCGTTGTCCTGCCCGCTTCCCGTTTCGTCCTTATGCGTGTCGTTGTTTGGAGCAATGGATGAGTCTGCCAATTCCGTACGAAAATGGCGACAGGTCTCATGGATGTGCCAAAACTGCCTTTTAGGGTGTGATGAAGCGAAATTTTACATAAGCTTTACTATCTGTTCAAGATAAATCTTCTATACATGACCGCTCCCTCGTATTCTCTCGAGTCTTAGATGGTGAAAGAGCATTACCCGCGGGGAGCAAAGGATAGAATACAGTAAGGGCAGGGGTAGGGGCAGCTCTGTGCCGCATCGTCATCGTCATGTCATCATTATCGCCACCATTATCATCGTAATTATCATCACCACCACCATCATAATCATAATCACTTTAGCCGTCCTCGCCATAATCATTCATTCCTACCTGTGCAAACGGGAGAAGTTTTCCACAAGGAACTCGGCGGTGTGATAGAGATATGTGATGATCTCTGCTGCGTGCTTCCCGGAATCGCCGCCATCATTGCTTTGCCGAAGAGCCCAGAGGAGCTCCTGTGCAAGAGCGCAGCGTTGTTCCGGCTCTTTCTGGCCTTTCACATGAAGATGGTGGTTGTGAAATGACCATTCCCGTGGAGGGCCCCCACATGCATCCTAATCACCATCGATAACAGTAGCGACAATGATGACTACACAATATTCTTGGCGATCATGGATTACGAACATGGTGCTTTGAAACATTCAAAATCGGTGAACAGTGACAACGGATTCGGATTTAGCAATTGCCCCTCGGCACTGTCTTCTTCGTTTTCGCAGTCGAAATTATATAGAAAAATGCTTTTATCGTATTAGTGTCATACGCCACCAACCTCCCTACACGTCTCGCACTGCTCATGCTCCTCCCCATCCAGCTCGAGCTCTAGCAATTCGAAACGGTAGCAAAACACGGAGAATGTGCGGAAGGCTATATCCTCTTTCGCTTGCCCGCTACGACCAAACTGTCGCGCCGGCCGAATAGAGGAAGGAACCATGTTCACCCATCTTGGAGCGTCCTTTTCGTTCGAACAAATAAGTTGTTGTTGTTGCACAAATAAGGCGGAGGATCAGGGTAGACGCCCCTTCAAGCACGCAAGGTATCTGGGGATACCGTGCACTAGGGCGGTCATTGTGTTTTGTATTTTCCATTGTTCAATAGCATTACCTTGGAGAGGGGAAGAAGGTTTTGCCACATGAGATCGAAGGCATCAAGGATCCGCTGGCTACGTGGATCGGGCCGACATATACGTGCTCCCGGAAAGTCCACAGAGTGCGAGACCTTCCATATTACATCACGCGCGCACAAGCGAATGCATATCAATGTCGGACAGGGCCGGGTGCTTTGTATCGTATTCTGTGAAATCTTACTACAACCACGGCAGTCCCTGGCAGTTTCGGCTGAGAGAATGCCTCGTAGAAGTCGAAGATATTTGAGAAGTAGTGCCTTGGCCTCCCCCCCCCTGCTGGGGAGGGGTATATTGCTCCAGCGTCGATTTGCTTATAAAATAAAAAGTCGGGGCGCACTCGATGAATTATGTCGTAGAAGTGACGGCGACTGGAGGATGGGGAGAGAGAAGAGGAGGAGGCAGATGGTACTATTGATGCTTCGACTATTTTTGCGGCTGCAACACATTTGCGGAACTTCTGGCGCCAACCTCCGGGAGCGTTTTGGATGAATACGGGTTTTGTCGCTTGCAGGGCAGGAATCAAGTCTGCGTAGGTGGTGGGAAGTTCTGGTATTCCAGGCCGATGGCCAGTCCCTTCCGTCTCAATCGCCCAGTAAACTAATTTTCAAACAAATATATATATATATATATATATATATATATATATATATATAGGCTCGTTAGGCAGTGATATGCTAAAGAATATGATAATTGTTCTCTGTTGTAGTGGTGATGTTCACGGTAAAACTTCTTCTTCTTCTTGCTCTTCCTCTAGTAGATATGGACCATCAACGCAGGGCTTCAGGGAGGCAACAAAGTTGTCTCTTAGTCCAGCGTAAACGGGCTTATTTATCAAAGTTCTCGGTATCCCGACAACGCAGACGGCGTGGCACAGCAGTCCTCCTCGCTCCCCACTGTTTACAAATCGATGCAACTTGGTCTCCTTCGGACTTGATCGGTAGAGGTCAGAGCGCTCGAGCGAGGAAATGGCTTGGCTAATATTGTATGGGAGTTCATCACTGCCATCATTCGGAATTGAGTTAGCACCATCGAGGAAAGCCACCCTGTCTTCCTTCCCCGCAATGGGATCAGGCTCTTTTTCCTTTGTTGCATGGAATTCGTCAAGGCTATTAGCTTTACTTGGATTCTCTCCTCTTTGGGATATGTTCTTGCTATGATTGTGATCTCGGTCGCTATTTTCGCTCTCGTCCTCCACTTCCTTATTTTCAAACCCGAGCCTTTGGATCTCCGTATCTATTCCAAGTGGTTCATTTCCAGCAACATCGCTAGGTAAGACCCGAAGCGGGCCTGTGTAAAGGGATAATGGATTATAAAGGCAAACGTAATACTCAGTAAGTTTCAAATCACACGGTAACTAGCTCCTGAGGGCTCACAGTCAGCTTCGTCGTCGGTGTTATCGGTGACCTGTCCTCCACGTAATAGGGGGGAGCTGCTGCTGAAGTTGGAGGAGGATAATCAAAGCAAACAGAACCCCAGCCACTTGGTAGAGCCTAGCCATATTCGACCTTGCCCCAGCTCCGCTAACCGGGGGAAGCCTGGCTCCACTCTCTCAGATCGACCATACAGTTGCATCCATTAGATCTATCTATCCCCCCCCGTCCGTTCCGAACGAGAGGTGACGCGATGGTAGGCGTACCTAAAAACGTAGGCCAATTTCTCCCTGCGTCATACTTGTTGTCGTAAAAAATCGATGATCGTAGATTTTCACCCTGCGACAACTCAGGACATTGTGGTAAGAATTGCCTCCGAACTCGGATGAATTTCAGGGAATTTCTTCCCCGACTCACCTCTTTCGACAGGCAGCGCACCAGAAAGAGCTCACAGCCTGAGGCGACACACATTTCATCTTGTCGCATGAGGAGGATGCGATGGCAAATTGGATATTGCGACAATATGTACCAGGCATTTCGGAGCTGAAAACCGGGTACGACTCACAACAAAACCACAACAACATTGGGGAAAGAAAGAAGTCATGGCGGCCGAGCCGCCCGTCCGCTCCCCGTGCAAGCACTACCGGATCGTAAGGGAGATTTGCGATACGGAGGAACGCTATGTTAACCATCTCAATACATTGATAGAACTCTACTACCGGCCTTTGCAGGTACAGAGAAATCAGGGTGGGGCGGCAGCGCAGAGGGCAGCACCCAACACCGTCGTGTTCGGTGCTCTTGTCGGGAGGGATTCGACATTATAGAGAAGGGTGATGAAATGTTAGAGACGGGGTAAAGGTTTTTCTCAGTTCTAGGGCTGCAGCATTATTGCGCCGCAGGTAGTATCCAATGACGCTTTCCTCTTTCATTAGGTGCAGAAAAGTTCGATGTTGAAAGATGGCCTCATTACTGTCTTCTTTAGGTTCGTCGCCCCCTCCCCCCTCCCCTTTTCCCCCACCTCTCCCTCACCCATGTCTTCAATCTAATGTAAAACTTTACAACCCGCAGCAACGTGTCCCAGATCTCGGCTTTAAATGCTAAATTTGCAGAAGACTTGTCGCAAAGGCTGCAGTCCTGGCAAGATCCATCAAAACCCGAGGCTGTTGAACCCATAGGGGAAATTTTTACAAAGTATCTGAGTGTAAAAGGGGATGTGGGGTGGGGAGGAGGGATCATGATTTGGGTATTACATTTTTATTCGGGTCGTGGCCATAGCGCGCATTCTTGCACATATGAGTGTGTGTGTGTATGTGTGTGTGTGTGTGTGTGTGTGTGTGTTTGCGTGTGTTTGTGTGTTTGCGTGTGTTTGTGTGTTTATCTGGTCGCCGAAGATATGCCCCCTTGCTTGAATTGTACTGCGAGGTATACAAACACACTAACGCCATATCCCACGCATGTTATTTACCATCACTCTGTGGTGTTCGTTTTATTACTTTCCTATTCCATTCTCTATTTCTCTCTTCTTCTTCTTGACCTTGGATTGTATACTCTAAAGCTATTTCGTACTCACTCGCCATCCATACATGCAGTACGCAGGAACATTCGACGATGTGAGGGCTCGTATTCAAAACCATGAGGCAACCTCTCCAAGCCTCAAGCGATTCTTAGCAGCTGCTGCGGCGGATTCGCGCTGCTCTGGCCGCACTCTTCAAAGCTTCCTGATAATGCCAATACAACGAGTAAGCATCTAAATCAGAAAACTGATATTGGTTCGGGAGTCATTGGCATGTATATATAAATATATAAATATGTATATATATATATATATATATATATATATATGTTTCTTCGCTCACGTCCTGTTATGTTCATGTCATCTCCTCATCATTCTTCTCTTCTTCTTTTTTGCCTTCCACGTTGCTTCTCCCAAATGGATGGGTTATGTTCCTAGGTACCTCGGTACCCCTTGCTGCTTCGTGAGCTGCTTAAATGCCTTCCGGACAATCACAACTCCCGTGATGGGGTCGGGGCGGCTCTCTCGCGTGCAGACCGAGCAGCTCGTCGCATCGAGCTTGCGATGAAGGAGCATGTGCAGATAGACGAATTGGTATCGAATATGCATCAGATTACATCGCTCTTCTCACGAGAGAGGGGGGGGGGGGGGGAGAGAGAGAGAGAGAGAGAGAGAGAGATAGGAAAGGGACTCATTATCTGGTTGTCACCTTTTTTTGGCCCTCTTTCTTAGATAACTCTACAACGCCGATTTCACCGTGAAGCTTGTATAGTGCTGGCAAGTCCTGGGAGGCGGCTCGTGACCTCGTGTTGGCTGCGTCGCCGAGGCCATCGCCAGGAGCGCAGTTGCCTGTTTTTCCTGCTCTCGGATCTAATGGTAAGAAGAGAACAACGCTGTTGTCATAAAGCCGACTGAATGGAGAACCTCGTTCAAAAATTATGTTCGCAGACATGTGTGTGTGTGTGTGTGTGTGTGTGTGTGTGTGTGAAATGAAGCACTAGTGTTATCTAAAAGTTGCGCCGAGAGCAATGCCTCAATATCCTTTGTGCTGCAGCATTTTGCGTAGTGACACCAGCCATTCCCCCCCCCACCCCCCGCCTCCCCCCTCTCCTCTTTTTGCTCTCCATGCTAGGTTTACGGCGACGATGCGGGCGGAGGAAGGATCACCTCACGTGGGGTCTTTCCTCTTCATCGTTGCAGGGTTGACCCGGTAGTAAATCTATGAGGACTGTTACATATACTGGCGATAAGACTCGTTCATTTTGAGGCGTGAAACGGCCGTTTGTGCGTGTGCGTGTGCGTGTGCGTGTGCGTGTGCGTGTGCGTGTGCGTGTGCGGATAAAAGGGACATTCCATTAACTAACAATATGAATGCCGTATTAGGGTGATGGGGACCGTTCTGGCGAGGCCAAAACGTCCTCCTCCTCCTCATCATCATCATCCTCATCGTCGCTGCCAAGCAATTTAAAAACAAAGACGATTCAGTTTCGCTCCCCGGAGTACTCGTTCGAGATGATATTCGAAAACCATTCAACCTGTAATAAATAATCGGGAGGGGGGGGGGGATGGGAGAGAGAGGGGTACACCATCTCCAACCATCATCATTATCATCATCATCAGCAGCAGCAGCAGCAGCAGCTTGCACAACTACGAATTATCTGCGAAACGAGCACAAACCATAAGAGCAGCGACCTAATCGTATGCGGACTTAGTTATTCCCATAGAGAAAAGAGCTTCTTTCCAATCAACTTCTCCTTTTCATCATTATCTTCCCTCCCTATAGTAATGACAACAACAATAACAACACCTTCTCTCCATTTACCTCAGGCCTACGATGGCTGCGATTGCTCGAGGAGAGGATAATCGCCTCTCGCGTGGCGCTGTTCCCCCCCCCTAACAACGCCGACATCGCTAGTAATAGTGGCTCTTCACCAGCGATGACCCTGAGCGGAGGGACAATCAAGAACGCACAGCTGGTGCGGTGGCAGCGCAAACACCTTGCTGCGGACGACAAGGCGACAGGGGAGGCCTCTCTCCTCTTGACAGCGCCAACGCTTATTACTGCGCTGGGGGATTGGCAGCGAAGGAAGGAGAGCGGGGGGAGGGAAAGGAGAAGGTGCAGCGCTGAATACAATATTAGAGACGCAGGGCACGCAAAGGATTGTGCGCATTCGTGTGTGTGTCTCTCTCTCTCTCTCTCTCTCTCTCTCTCTCTCTCTGTGTGTGTGTGTGTGTGTGTGTGTGTGATGATTGTTTCCCCAACAACAGCCGAAGATGAGCGACGGCGAGAGGCAGCGGCTGTTCCAGAAAATCGTGCCGTCAAAAAGCAGCTTCGCCCCGATATGGAGCACCAACACAGCTGCCTGTGAGCTGTGCGGTGCGGCGTTCGGCATTATCTTCCTGGGTACCAGACGCCACCATTGCAGGAAGTGTGGAAAGTGCGTGTGCGGCGCATGCTCATCGCATAAAGTCAATCGAAAAGCTCTTCTCCGCATAATCTCCTCTTCATCATCATCATCATCGTCCTCCTCCTCCTCCTCCTCCTCCTCCTCCTCCTCAGCAGTAGCAAATACAGCAGTAGCAGCAGCGATGGCGACGACGGCAAAGAGTGTGAGTGCAGATAAAGGAAGAGCACAAGGGCCTTCCGCTGTTCTTTTTCCTTTACAAGACGAGGAGGGGGGCGATCGAGTGTGCGATAAGTGCTACTCACAAATGCTCGGTGCTAGCCCACTGCGGGGGGCGTCCGGAGAAGAGAAAGACATCGTGATGCCGCCCGAGAGGGGGGGGGGGGGCTCACGGCAGCAGAAGACTGCGAAGAGGCAAAATCCCGTGGAGAGAGGAAACGGAGGAGGGGGTGCGGTAAAGCCCAAAACCAAGGCAAATAATAAGTCAAAAAGCAGCGCCGTGCACCGGGAGGGCATGGGGAGTGGTGGCGCTCAAGGCAGTAGTGCTACCACCCAGAATAACGTGAAACTAGTCGACTCGAAGAAAGCACAGAGGGAGAGGGATGGCAGCGAAGATAAGAAGGGGAAGAACAAGACCACGACCCAGAGAAAACTGAGAGCAAAGCACACGAACGGCAAAGCACTACAACTGTGTACTAAGACAGCAGTAGCTGCAGCAGCTGCCTTCTCATCTCCCCCTTCGCGGCGAAGGAGCTGCCCCTCCCCCTCAAACCAACAGAATCGACGCACCAGCATTGGCAGCGCCAACACAAACAACAACAATAGCGCCAAAGCCGAGGCCAGCGACGCGCGTCATAATCCAAATGCTCGATTCAAGAGAAAGAGCACTCAGAGAGAAAGAAAAACCGAGCAGCAGCAGCACGCTTATTCCTCCTCCTCCTCTGATTTCAAGCACCCAGCCTTGTTGGGTGCTGCGAAGAGAAGCAAGGCAAACCGTCGCTTCCTCGTCGCTTCCGAGATAAAGGAGACGGAAATCACATACGTGGAAGGGCTCAAGCAGCTTGTGTGGTGAGCACGTCGTTTTCTGACTTCATGCTCGGGTGAGAGTATTTTTGAATTTATGTGTATATATATAAAAAGGTACGTGTGCAACCGGGTCATGTACGTCGATGCGAGCTCCTCCACCCGCCTGGGCCTTCCCCCGCATCTTCACGTATTCCTCGTCGCCGCACGGCAAATCCTCAAGCTCAACTTCCGGCTGCTCTCTACCTTGTCCTCCCGCCTCGCCCACTGGTACCATCAGCAGCCTCTCGGGGACGTGTTTGCCCAATTCGGCCCCCTCTTCACCCTGTATCGCGATTATGCATCCAACTACGCGCGGGTGCTGCAGACGCTGCGGTCTAATGCGCGCTATCGGAAGGTGCTGGCCGACAGCGAGCGGCACTACATCGTCGGGGAGGGGGGGGCGATGAGCTTGCTGATCCTGCCTATTCAGCGTGTGCCCCGCTATCGACTGCTGCTGCAAGAGTTGAAGGCAGCCACGCCCAAGTTCCACCAGGACTACGAGCCTTTAGCAGAGGCCTGTGCGGCCGTTGATGAGGCGCTGACGTGCATTAACAAAGCGATAAACGACCAGAAGGCCATGGAGGTTATGGCCAGGATACAGCACGAGGTGAGAGGAGGAGGAGGAGGAGGAGGAGGAGGAGAAGAAGAAAAAGAAAGAGTGTGTGTGTGTGTGTGTGTGTGTGTGTGTTTGCTGCTGGTTCGTGCGCGGTGTTGTTGATACCACAAAAGCCTCCTCCTCCTCCTCCTCCTCCTCTTGCTGCAGCCGTCTTGTGACTAATAATATGGAAATCAAACACCGACACGACAGGTTGCAGGGAATGTGATGATTGCACTATTCAAGACTGGGCGCTCGCTGGTGTGCGAGGGCCTTCTGGAGTCGATGCCGCTGATCACACAGGACGTCTCTCCTCAGTCCCCTCCCCCCCGCCAAGATCGGTTAGATGATGATGGTGGCTCATCGGCGTTGGAACCCTCCTCGAGCGCATCTATTACGACATTATCATCATCATCATCATCATCATCACCAACAACAACATCTCCGAGAGGCTGCAGGAAGATAGTCTCGTCGGCGTCGTATGCGGGGTCATGCCGCGTGTATCTCTTCTCGGATCTCATCATGCTGTGCCGACCCAGCGGCGTGTTAGGCAGAACGGCGAAGAAGAGCAAGAATGCCAATAACATCAACAACAACAACGAGGAGTCTTCCAAGGGGCAGCAGAGAGAGACGTTTCTCCATCGTCCTGGTGGTGATGATGATGGAGGTCGGCGAAGGCCGTGGACAATGCAGCAGTGCTTTAGCCTGCAAAACTGCTGTGCGAGCGTGGAGGAGGGGC
>ADNK01002807.1:60000-104452 GCA_000320545.1 Bigelowiella natans CCMP2755 | reverse complement strand
TAACCCTACCCTAACCCTAACCCTAACCCTAACCCTAACCCTAACCCTAACCCTAACCCTAACCCTAACCCTAACCCTAACCCTAACCCTAACCCTAACCCTAACCCTAACCCTAACCCTAACCCTAACCCTAACCCTAACCCTAACCCTAACCCTAACCCTAACCCTAACCCTAACCCTAACCCCTGACCCCTGACCCTAATCCTAATCCCTGACCCCTGACCCTGACCCTGACCCTAACCCTGACCCTGACCCCTGACCCCTAACCCTGACCCTGACCCTGACCCTGACCCTGACCCCAACTCTGATCAAAAACCCTGACCCGAAAACCCACCCTGAATCCAAAACTCCGACCCCAACGCACTCTGAAACCCTGAAATCAACATGCACTGAATCCCTGACCCTGACCCTGAAACTTTGACCCAAACCCTAATGTTGACCCTGGTCCGTGCCCTGACTCATGCCCAAAGCATGGTCTTGCAAGGTTTTGCGTGCAAATCACACGTTCAATGTGTGCTTCAAGTCGCACAGCTGTGCCTTGCTAGCGTGCAGAGTTTCACTTCACCAACATTGCTGGAGTTTTCTGGCCTGGCACCACAGAGCGGAACCTCAAAAAGACACACGTGGCCGCAAGTCTTGACCCAGGCAGCTTTGAGCGAGCTGCAAAAGCGCAGACAGCTTGCTAGCTGCACCAGGCCAGCGCGGCTACGCAATCGCGCGCTAGCTCAATGTCACCGGGGTTGATCAAGCTCTAGCAGAGCTGTGCATGTGTGGCCATGCGCGCGGTTTGCATGGCCAGGTCTAGAGGTTGTGAACCGAAGTTGTGAGTGAGTTTCAACCAGGCTAGCAGGCTAGCAGGTGTGTTGGACAGCTGAACAAGCAGTTGAAGTGCTTTGAAAGCGATGCGGATGTTGACGTTTGAAAAAATGGAACAAGACGCGCGACACGTGACGTGTTCGTGTGCATGCTAGCATGGTGAACAGAACCAGAGAAACGTGCAGCGCGCCTCGTCAATTTTGCTGTCTGCACGATTTCAGGCGACCACATCTTGACCAAACTAGCTCACGTGAAGCAAGATTCGTGTGAGAACCTCACAGCTGGATTCGCGCATGCATGGAAGGAAGCTAGCAAGGTTTCAGATTCATCTTCCTTTCGAATGAGGACAACTCACGAAAGTGACATTACACCAATTCATCATCCCTATTTCCAAACCCGTCATCCTTTCTTCGGAATCTATCAACTGCGAGAAGTTCCTGCAAAAGTTCGGCACTGCGTTGTTCAGAAGAAACAAGCTCAGTTTCTACTGGGTGCCAAAAATTTGAGCCAGAGTTCTGGACGCGACATTTTATCTGAAAATGAAATCGTTTTAGGAACAAACTTTGTCGTGAGTTGAATTGTCTGTACCCTGATGTAAGTCGAACTCAGCGTCTCTCTTAGCACATTTGAAAGATTTTCCCACTCATCCCTTGAAAATATGAAGAACCTGGGATTCACCTTCAAGATTTCATTCATATTTTGAGCCGACTTCCCATGAGTTAAATGCGTCTCGATAATTTTTTCTTGTTCTTTGGTCAGAATAATGGATGAGCACGCCATAAACATCCTATTGAATGGAAATGTCAGATGAATAAAATGCAAAAAAAAACATTTACTTACAGAATATCCGCGAGTGAAAGTATTTTCGGATCAAGTTCAAATCTTTCAAGGACACATCTTCTCTGACATCGCATCGTGCTGCTGTTTTGTCCGATCTTCCCAGTGAAAATAAGAGAATCGATACATTCTTTCAGCTTTTTTGTATCCTATATGAGAATAAACATACTGTCATGTACAAGACAGCATTTAGCATTATTTTCATAGAAATTTACCAAAGATGTCAGTAATCTTCGAAATGTCGATGCAGAGAACTGCAAGGGCCAGAGGTGAGTGCAACTGTCAAGGTACAATATGAGCTTAAATTTAGCACGGGCGAGGACTCCATTAACATTCATCTTTGGTTTCAACTGTGTTTCAATTTTCCTTCTATTGAACATTAAATGAGTTTCCAGTTTGAATTTCTCCATAGCAAATATTCCTTCAGCAACGACAGCATTCGGAAGACTTGATATCGGAGATTTACGCCTTGCATGGCATTCACCACGTAGCATTTGCAGCCCTCTGGACATTTTCGATTGGATGTTACTCTTCCCGGAGTCTGTTCTTGCAAACCATTGTAAGAAATCCCAGATGTTTCTAGAAGAGTGAGAATGTTGAGGGAGCTTGGACGAAAATTCAGATTCGACACTTGTGGTCGCATTGAAGACCTTGAAGTTGTGATCGAAATCCAGGAATGTGAGATTTGCGATGAAAAGTTGTTGGCCAGCGTGTGGTGGGCGAGTAAAGAAACACTTTTCATCATCTGCTACAACCGATATAACCAGCAAATTTGCAGAAGCATCGGCAACTAAAATATTCCTTTTCGAGCTGGTAGACCTTGATTCATTCGGAACAGAATCACCAACACCAACTACAATACCTATGATATCAAATTCTTTCCCATTTGGAAACCTATGAAGCTCCGATATGGATGAGCACACGGTATTACAAGGTTGCACTCCTTTTCCTATCTCTCGAAGGAAAAAATGCCTCCCGGTTGATAACTCGAGACCTCGTTTGCCAATAAATCTGGCAGTACATCCATAAAGCTCCAACTGTGCTCCAGGGGTAAATGAATCTCGCATATCCGCTCCTTTTAACCACACAGTGAGAATACATGTGCAACCCTGATATTTCGGCTCAACTTCCTCCAAGAGAACAGTGAAATAACACGAGGTTTTTCTTCGAAGGGACTCTTCCCCTTGTACGAATGCCTGCACACTCGACTGTAGCTGTTGCCCATTTCTTTGATCGCCTTTCTGTTTTTCAGCGATAAATTCCTGAATTTTCTCCTGGCACCGTTTTTGATATCTTGCATATGCTTTACATTCTGCTCTTTGATTCCGTCTATATCGCTTCCCGTCACTAAGCTTTTCATAAACAATAACAGGATATACCTTTATCACCTTGACCCTAACCATAGGTACAAGTCCTCCATTTGTCTTCAAATGCGGTAGTCGAACGATAAATGCCGTTTCCTTTTGAAAGCCCAGCCTTGTATTCCAACGAGCTCTCCTCGTGCCATTAACAAATCTGATAAAAAATAAGTTTAGTTTCCGTAAGAATTCCTATGTATGAAATGTTACATTCTTAGTCGTGCCGCCATGTTTTCGAGCGGAGACGTTGGTCCTGAGCCCCCTGACAGTTGTCCACCACAGATATGAAGTTTGAGTCCAACGAAAATTTTTCCTTTCCGTAATAGAATCTTAAGTTCATTGTCAAGTTGAGCTTTAAGAGAGTACCAGCCATCAGTCAATTCTATATCATTTCCAGATTCTGGTATTGAAGCTACGCATAAAACCATGTGTCCCGCAGCTGATGCATCACCTTCCAAGATCTTTTTAATTGCAGGTCGTTCTGCTTCAAGGACTTCTCTTTGATATCTTTTTCTAAGCTGACCAAGGACATTGGCAAAATTGAAAAAAGTGTTTCCCTTTGTTGTCGGGATCCTCCTGTCGTAGCTTGCTAGTTTCCAGACAATCCATCTATAATGGTTTTCAACCCATTTTGTAGAACAAGCCGGATTCATATCTGAAAAGTGCTTTATCGCATCTTGGAGTCCTAATACTGCGTTACCTTCTACGAAAGAGTGAGAAAGTGCATTTAGGCTTGTGACCGATAGGGCCTTGGCTTCAACTCCGGGCAAGGCCTCAGCTGAAATCTTTTGAAGACAATCTCCAAATATGTCTCGCAGTCTTTTTTTCTTTAGGCCGATTCCCCTATGCCTGTAATCTATACTTTCAGTCTTAGGGTTTCCGTTTATCTGTCTGAAATTTGGATCTCCTGTCTGAGCATTTGCCTTGCTAATTTCCAAACGACGAGGTGCTTTAAATGTTGCTTTCCTTGATTTTCCAGGACGAAAAGTTGTTGGTCTATTTATGTGCCCTCTGAGGACAATCAGCGACTTAGAACTGGAGGATTCGGAGTTTCGTGAGAAAAATCGCTTTTGTAGGCTAGATTTTGATCCAGAGAGCTGTTTCTTATTTTCCCAGTCCCCACCCACCCCTGGAATTTTCCCTAAATGACTAGAGTCTCTTCTGCTGGAGTCCTTCAGACTAGAGGTCTCGACCCCCGATATAACGGCGGTATCCTTCTCGTCAAAGAGTAGATTCCTGGCTTTATCCAGACTGGAAGGCTTTATATGCATAGGCTTGCCTCCAGCGCTTGAGAACAAACTAGCATTCGTAGCTCTTTGCTTCACTGGAACGGCAGTATCCTTCTCACCAAAGAGTAGATTCCTGGCTTTATCCAGACTGGAAGGCTTTATATGCATAGGCTTGCCTCCAGCGCTTGAGAACAAACTAGCATTCGTAGCTCTTTGCTTCACTGGAACGGCAGTATCCTTCTCACCAAAGAGTAGATTCCTGGCTTTATCCAGACTGGAAGGCTTTATATGCATAGGCTTGCCTCCAGCGCTTGAGAACAAACTAGCATTCGTAGCTCTTTGCTTCACTGGAACGGCAGTATCCTTCTCACCAAAGAGTAGATTCCTGGCTTTATCCAGACTGGAAGGCTTTATATGCATAGGCTTGCCTCCAGCGCTTGAGAACAAACTAGCATTCGTAGCTCTTTGCTTCACTGGAACGGCAGTATCCTTCTCACCAAAGAGTAGATTCCTGGCTTTATCCAGACTGGAAGGCTTTATATGCATAGGCTTGCCTCTTGCACTTGAAAATAAGCATGTATCACTACTCCATTGCATCTTGAAACCTGCATTGGATTTATTTGAATCAAATTTTCCCACTTTCGTGGCGCGCATGATCTTTTTTGGGATTGCCATTTCTTTCCTTTTCCCAGTAACACACTCTTTCTGCAAAAGGGATGCTACTTTATCCTTATCGAATTTCAGAGGCAATTCTTTGCGAGACTTGTGCTCTTTGAACAAAGCTAGTTCATTTTTACTTTGGCATGGCTTTTTATGATGGCTAACATCAATGAATGAATCTGGTTTCGGGGGATGCCTTCCCTCGATTCCAATCCGTTCGCGTAAATGCTTACTATTTTTCAATCTCCATGTTGGTTTAAACCGTTCTCTGAAGCCCCCATATAAAGTATTTCGCGCAAAGATTAAGCTATTTTCAGACACCGAAATTTCCTCTCCTGAAGCGGTGCAAAAGGACTGAGAACTGCAGCATTGTCTTCGAATTGGTAAGTTTTCACGCCGAAGGAGGTTCTTTTTGTTTGAAGACACTTCGGATGTTTCACGCTGAAAAAATAAGATATAAGAGAATTATGGTTGAAACGTGACACAGTTATTCGAGACGAAACAGAAGGATTATTTATGAAAACCTTTGGATGCAGTGGTTGTTTCTCATGCTTCGCTATTTTTTTGTGTCTTTTTTTGTTCCTTTCTCGCTTCCTTCCTTCTTTTACAGTGTTGCTCTGAGATGCGTGACTTTCTCTTTGGCAGGACTGATATGCCGCATATCCATTTTGCAGGTTTTTGTTTTTTTTTTCGCACAGTCTATAAGGATTAGCCCCGGACAATTTTAGCAAGGAAATTTCATTGCTTTCTCTGGGATCTTCTACGGAGTATTCTTTATCATTCTGTACAATTTCGGGGGCTTTCAACTTCTTCCCACTAAAGTTAGGTTGGATAGTTCGATGTAACTTTATGTCACAATCATTGCTATCTGCATCATTTCCTCCTGTCTGTCCCTCGTTTGATGACCAGGAATCTGTTCGGGAAAATGTACACTATGATAAAGCGAACAGCTTAATATCCTCAGGCAAATATGCTAATATCACCTTCCTCTGGTCTTGGCATAGCACATATCACGCACATATTATTTTCAAAGGTGTTCTTGTAGATGCAGGCGGCGCATTCCCAGCTTCCTGGAACATTACATCGTGTTGTTACGAACGATTGTTTCGTGTTGTTATGATGAAACTCTTAATACAATTTGATTACCTTTGGAAAGAGTTCCTTCCATCTCTTACTTCAATATTAAACTTTCCATGATTTAAGATAACAAGATAGATCTGTGGAAGCTAGGGAACCACGATAAGAAAGAGATCCTACGTTGTGATCGAAAGTCGCTCGAATGGTTAGGTTCCTATCTCTAGATGTCACGCTCTGCAAACTCAAGAATGCCGAAAATCGACTCAGTTTAACGTAAATTTCATTCATTATGCATGACGCACATTGTTTTGAGAGGTTTTGGATGTTGTCAAAAGTTCAGAAGATTTCTTACAAAATGCCGTAATTGGTTCCCGCGGATTTGATCGTCGACACGGGTGACACCCGGATGAGTTCACGGAAGGAAAAAGGAAAAAACAAGAGTTTCACTGTTTTTTTTGGATTTTGATGAGAGACGATCCTGACACAGCTCTGCATTCGCACCTTGATGAATGGTGCGACAACCAGGAGTGTTGCTAAAACTTCAGCTTCGGGCCGGGACTTTCGAAACCGAAGAACATCGGGCCAGAATTCATGACTCACCTCATTGTTCCTCGATTTGTCCTCTTTGCAATGCTGAGGTGGTTCAAAGTGTCAACCACCTCATCCACCATTGTTCTCATTTGAGTCCTGTGAGGAACAGGCTTTTCTCTCACGTGAGACAATTGACGTGAGAGTGGCCCTGGGTCCTTGCTCTGCTGCCTGCTTTCCCCACACTCACGCTTCCGGCTCTGGCAAAACCAAAGTCCTGCTTGGTGTCCATGTCTTGCTGCACACCGTTTGCACGAGCGGTTGCGTCTGTGCACGTGTTGCATTGCACGTCCGTCACTTGTCAATTTGTGGTTTCACCAATTTTCATGGCAATGAATCGGTCGGGTGAGACACAAAAAGCACAGGGAAGTCGTGACCACTGTTTTTTGCTTGCACGTTTTTGCTGCACATCCAGCGTGCGTGTCGGTGACACAGACAACTCAGCAAAGCTGGAGTGCTGCGTCCAGGCGTGGCAGAAGAAGCGTGTCCAGGTGTGCACGATGCACCGTCCTAGCGTCCAAAGTCCTGCGCACAACTGGACAGGCAAGCACTGAGCACGTGGCACGCGGCACGGTCGGTCAGGTGGCTGCACGTGCCAGGGTGGCCAGCACAACTCCGTCAAATCTGCAACGAATTGTGCGAAATGCGAGCAGCAAAGTTGAAAAGTTCACACCGGTTGTGTTCAGGTTGCAGCCTGCACAGCTTGACGCTTGGCCTCTGTCACACTTTGAGTGCTTTGACGTGCGTGCTGGCACAACCCACACGTGCACGAACAGTCCCGAAGAAACGCGAGCAAGTCCAATGCCCATCACACCACACGGAATGTAGTTTCAAAGTGAAGTGTTGAAATCACCACGTTTCAAGAGCGGGCCACGAAAAGTGAACGTTTGGCCCAGCGGTTCGCAGTCACTTTTTGAGGTTTGGCCATCGGACAAGTTCTGATGACTTTTCCTTGACCAACTTCAATTCAACCACCTGCTGCTTCACAGCGCGTTGCGAAGCACTCCAGCGCTGCAGCACAGCGTTCAAAACTCAAAACCCCGTCGTTGTTGCCGGATTTGACGGAGTTGTGAGTGAACAGGCCAATTGAATGCGCGCTGACATCATTGGTCGTCGCTCAAAACGAAGCCATTGCATGCACACGCGCACGTCCACACATCATTGCCCATCTGCAAACTGCTGCAGACGCGACGACTCTAGGACTGGCACAAGGCGCAAGCTAGCAAATTAACAACAACGCGCATGGCGAAGAAATGATGTGCATGGATGAACATGGACGTCTGCGCTGAGGTGTGCGTACTGCATGGCGGTTCAGATTCGAGTGCAATGTGTCGAGTCCATCATCAATCACATTATGATGCCAGACGCAACGTAACAGAGTCACATCAATTTCAGCTTCTTTGCACTCTTGTTACTGAGCACATGCAAGCAAGATTGGAAGCTAGCTGCCGCATGTTCATGCAAATTCCAGAGACATGCACACGCTAGCGTGTGTGTAGCGCAGGCTCCTTGAGTGCATCAGCATCAGCTTCAGTCTGGGACAATATAGCGGCGACCGCTTTGCCCGGATTCCTGATGTGTTCGACGAATGAGTGCATTAGCATTTTGGTGATTGGCGGTTGATTTGTCATGCTAGGGGTGCGTTTCTTGTGAACATGTGTCTGAAACAAAAAAAAACTAATAATCTTTTCTAAACGACCCACTTACTAAAGATCATCATCATCCGGCATGTCATCCAGGTCTTCCGCACCAAAACCTAGCTCATCGTCGTCGTTGTCGTTGTCGTCGTCGTCGTTTGCACTATCATATAAGTTTTAAAGTTCCAAAACAAGACAACCCGAAATAATCAATACGAGCTGTCAAATGCGTGTGTTACAATATTTTTGTTACAATAATTTTATTTACTCACATCTTAGTTGTACGATGAATACTTTGGTATGAAGTAGTTCAGTATTATTGTTGTCATGTTTGCCACCACCTCATTGCAGCTGGAGCAGACATTTTCATCTTTTTCATATCTTCCAGAGTAAGTAGTTTTGGTCCAGATGATGATGTTGATTTTTTACTGTCTATACCAATCTTTTCACCGCCAATCTTGCCATCATCATCGTCATCACCCATGGCATCCAAATCTTCAGCTCCAAATCCAACACTCGCTCCTTGTTCAGTTTCCTCGGTATCAGGTAAGTTCTCTAGGCCTTCACTACCGAAACCGAAATCGGTACCTTCTAATCCTCCATTGGTATCGCTACGATATTACATAGAGTCGATATAATTAGTGTATTTGTTAGCAGCTTCCAAAAGTATGGAATTAAGTGGCGGAGAGGGAGAAAACTTAATTCAACATGATGATGATGACGACGGTGATGATGCTGATGGTGTGGCTACCCTCCTCCTTTTGTTCCTTTTGTAGAATTAGGTGCTATGGAGTCCGGTGAGGTTGTTGGCGCTGTTGACATTGCTGTTGTCGGTGTTGTCTTTAATGTGATCTTCTTTTCTAATTTATGTTGCTTCTCGTTAGAATCAGAATCTTCCCGGTTCACATCCTAAGAAGTTAGTGTCTTGAATGATATTATGATCGAGAGGAGACCACAAGATGATCATCGCTTTGGGAGAATTGGAGGGTAAGAGAGGAGACAGAGATTCAAACATTGTACATAAAGCATGAAAAGAAATACATTTAGGCAATTGGGAAAGGCAGATAATATCATTTGAAATGCGCGAAGAGTTCCATCCTACCGGCAGAGCATCTCCACCATCCTGTGGCCTACATAGGGCTCCCATTCTGGTTTGTATTTACGTTTATACAATGAAAGAAAAAGGAATCAATGACTTGAATTGTTAGGAACACATCCCCCCCTTGAAAAGTTATTGGTGCCACGTCGTCGATCCTCCTGGTTCATGAAGAGAGATGTTATTTTAATGGAACTATTTCGTATTCTCAGCTAGTGGTCACCTAGTTAGTTAGTTAGTTAGTTAGTTATTCTGTTCGCGCCCTTGACTTCCCAGCTATGTTGTTACACCGACAACAAATATAACAATAAAAATTAAACATTGTAGTAATTCTTCAGACGAAAATTCGGATATTTCCAAACACCACCGCAACAATAACAACAACAAGTTAGAGCATCGCCCCTATCCTCTCATGGTTGATAAACTGAGTAAGTCCCTGGAGGAAATATGGGAAGAAGAGTCGGAAAGATGGAAGAGAAGGTCGTATTGAAGTAATAGTACTTTTCCTACGCAAATTATGAAAATTATGTGACGATCATCTCCAAGTACTTATTACAGCTGCTGCTCCACGCTGCTGCTCTACGCTGCTTTTGAGTTATTACAACCTACTTCTTGTTAATTGTGGCGACAACAAATGTCATCATTCGTTAATTAGGCAAGGACCAGGAAGAAATGTGCACAGAAAAAGCAGGCAAAGAAACCGCTCACATCCTTACAGAAGGACAAAAATAGAAGAAAGAAGAAGCACAGAGGGCCCAAAAATGCTCAAGGTGGTGGTGATTTCGACCAGCTACCTTTCCGATGTACCCCATCAATGTTTTCTTGTCATCATCAATCATCATCATGATATTATTATCGTCATTACTATTTCATCAATGATGGCTATCTTGAGAATGATGCTGTTATGATACCTACCAATAGGTGTCGGGAGAATCTAATGTAAGAAGCGTTGCGGGGGGGATTGCGGGTGTGTGTAGATCTGGTCTTGAAGCTCCGATTATTCTTGCAACTGGACCAGCAGCTATAAATCAGGTAAAGGAAGGATGCCCACTACCACCATTACCACCACTACCACCACTACTGATACACGATATTATAATACCATCACAATCATTGAGACCTCAAATAAAATCAATACGATTTTTGCTAAAAAATCTGTTAACAGAAATATTGAATACTGTAACGGCGAATGAATGTACTCATTCTCCAATTGCTTTTCAACTGCTGCTCCTATACCGCCTTTAAGGCAGTCAAAGCAATTAGCATCGCTCGTGGTTTTCTTGATGAAGGTGAGTTAGTTGTACACTGAGATACTATCTTGATGAAAAATTAATCAAAGAGAAGGGACAGGGAAGGGGGATGGGATGGAATCTAAAAAGTTGGTGACAGTGGCGGTTTACAACAGGAACTAGTAGTATGTACTGTTGTGAGGGGTGGTAGATGGTAGAGCAGTAGTAAAATGTAACATGGACTGAAACGGTTGGTAATCACTACTATCACCATATATTTTGATAAGATGGGGGGAATGGGGGGCAATGCATATTTCCTGTTGTTAAATATTGATGCTCTCATTCTCAATCTTTAACATAATATAATTGACTTTAAACGAAATGAAAAAGATCACATTGACCTCCGGGCAAAATGTGAATTTGAAGACATCAAGGGGTTCAAAACTGAAATCAAGTTAAGCAAGGTTGACAATACCCTAGTACCTTCAATTAAAGCCACTGTAGTAGTAGTAGTAGTAGTAGTAGTAGTAGTTACATGTATAACCATTTTATATATAAATGTACATATGTGGGTGTGTGTTGTGACTGACATGATTAATCAGGCAACATCAAAGCCGCGAGCACCGAAGAAAAGTGAGGATGATTTATACGTTTCGCCCAAGAGCGACCCTTTCAAAGTCGCAGGTAGAGCATGTGCAACACAGATAAGAAAATATTCTTTAATTGCATAAAAGAAATAGTTTATGATGAAGTAGTTGGTGATAATATTATAGGGTTCAATTCCTCGACCCTTTCATTATTTCCCACTTTCGCTGACCGAATTAACCAAATATATTGTTATATCGGCCACTGTCAGGTGCCATAGCTGCAAGGATTCGAGACTCAAAGCACTCTTCTCCTTCAACCGCATCAACCTTTTCTTCAAAGGTATTCAATTATTTGTACAAAATTCGTAATTTGTCTTTATTGATTGGTTATAGAAACTATGCACTGCTATCATAATGAAATGTGTCAGATAGGTAGGTAAGCTCTAGGTAAGAAGTAATAATCAGTCATCAAATATTGATACATTGCCAATAAATCTAATCTATAATTTACTACTTATATTTAAACGCTATTGTTTTACCGTACCCCCATCATTATTTACCAGGCAGTAGGAATTCTTGCTAAAGGCTCGGCAGCGGTGAGCATTATGATCAAATCTGTTTCTGGTACCATCCCTACTGACTAATAGTAGCTACGGAGGAAGTAGAGGATAATTCATTGTAAATGGTTGAGGTTAGATCTATATCATAGATGTAACAATTTGGTGATAAATGGGTTAGTTATTCTAGTATCTTAGTGGTCAATATAACCTTGATTTACTTGTGCATTGTTTTCAAACAAATTGGGCATTTAGTTTGTGCGGTGAACTGCTTTGAAAACTGCATAAAACTTCTTCAGTACTACAACTGCTACTGAACTTCTTCTTCTCATTCTCTCCTCCTACTGCTGCTACTTACTACTGCCACAATCTTAATTTCAATTTTCCAAGATGCAGATTAGATTAATTATTGCAATTATGGTGATGGAATGATATAATATTTTGAAATTTGTACCATCCAACAAATTATTTACAAAAAAGTATGACTGTGAATATTCAATATGTTTTATTTAGTTGCACGGGGATATTTAGATGAAGAGAATATCGGTAATAATTAGGAGAAGGAATAGATCTTGCAACGAGAAAATTAAAATAAGAAGATCAAGCAAAAAGAACAAAGGGAAGTTGGGGGGAGGAGAGAGACGAATGGGTAACGCCCAAATATAGACCAGATATTTTTCAGATATTCTGTTCGTCCCAACTTTTGTTGAAAAAGAAACAAATTCATCCAACAAAGGTAGTAAATAACGGTGGGTCGGTAGCATTATCTAATCGTCGTATTTTTTCTGAATAATGTACATCAAAAATTTTACGGATCTTTCTTTCTCCAATATTATCAAACCACAATACAAATTAGCTATCCTTTCTATGCGACCAAAAAATGGTCTGATCTTATTTATACTAGTTGATTTAATATAATAATTCAGTTGAAAGCGACGTCGGTCAAACTTCGACATATTTGAAACTTACGTTACTAACGCAGCAGCTTTGAGCAAGGCAATATTCGATGCAGTCAATATACCTTATCAATAAGATGGCGCTTGTGGCAGAAATTTGTGAGGCTCGTCAGTCAATATCTGAGGATTAGTTAGTTTCACAGAAGCGAGCAACTGCGATATAAGTGAACGATTTGAGAGGTTTTATACTCACTTAGATACCCATACACATGGTATCTAGTACCAAATATAGCTAGTTGATAGTAGCACATCTGTAATAATGACATCTCGTTTCTAAATTGCTCGAAATTGAGCATTGCACGCGGAGCTGTCGCTTGTGTCCGTAAATATGTGCTTATGTCAGTGTTAACACAGTTATAATGCAAAGTATCCCCAGAACGCTACATTCTTATCGAAATCAGAATAACTCTGAATAACGTTAGCTCTTACCTATATGTGACTGTAAATTAAGTAATCGATCAATTTTCCCTACACTATTTTAAATTTCTTCCTTCCAATGAATTCAATACGTATAAACTCACAAATAAGGTAAACTCATTCAGATGATGAATGCAGTTGCTTGTATAAATGCAGAATGAGTACTTCAAATTAGCGAAATACATTATCAATTTTACAGGGGACTAGATATATATTATACAATAGTAAAAGAATTTTCTTGCAAAAAATCATATTTTTGCATCACTCATGAGATTATTAGTTTTATTTTATTTCACAAAATTCTACTACCAATATTCATAAATTGTTCTTGTTCTTAGTAGTAGTCAATTGTAGGAGGAGAAGGAGGAACAACACTGAATTAAAATCGCTAATATATCTTACAATACGGCAAGTGACTAGATATTATTTTGTAAATGAGGTCAATATCACAAATATTATACGTCTAAACAAGAATATTGCCTTTGCAAACATAAGTGCATGATCGCAAAAACTAACAAACATAATCTCAGCGCTGTAGCTACCGCTTTGCATAGCTACGTAAGGATGGCGATTGAAAAATTATACCTAAAAGCAGAGAATAATGATATATTATTATGCAGAACTAAGATAATTTTTTTTGTTTATTCTCGTGAATAGAATTAAACGTTCTATTTTATTTTACTGTAATATTATTTCATAAGATACTGGTACACAACCCCTTTTTATTTTACAACATTTTGATATTTATAATTGGCATATCTATGCGAGCAAAAATTGAGAGACATATTAATAAAAGTACAGAACATGTGTATGATCGAAACATGTGTTTCAATATTGTAATTGTGTAATTTATATACTACATGGCGCATAAATTGAATAATGATTTGATATATATATATATATATATATATATATATATATATGGTTTGTGTGTGTGTGTGTGTGTGTGTGTGTGTGCATATATGCACAAATATATATATATATATATATATATATATATATATATATTAATTATGTTATAAAAAAATGGTAATCAGTTGTCAAAAGTGCCAACTGGCGCTAATGCACAACATACTACCGTCGCTGGTAAGCATTCTATCAGGTATCAATTTATGCAACAAATGAAAAAAATGATATTAGAAAGTACTGCGCGCCAAACGATACAAAAATTGAGCATATTCCTTTATTGTTATCATCATAAAATTGGTCGTGTCAACTCATTGTACACAAAAACGACTGGAAATGGTAGAATCTGAAATACAAATGCAAGGCAAAACTTTCTCAGGAGATTTGTGCTGCCCATCAGATAAGATACAATTCATATGTGTGTTCATGCTGAAAACCCATTGGAATAAACAAAAAAAAGTTGTGGCCGGCAATCACCAAGGCGAAGTTCTTTGCGAGTGTTGAGCAGCACCTTCACTTGCTCTTGTTGAGCGACATCACGCACGTGTACTGCTATGGCATACACAACGGACGTACCGCGTATACCTAGACGACATTTATAGTCACTCATTGAGCAATGTTAACATGGTGGGCACCAGTAGCATAGCGTAGATTCGTTTCTACGAGGAAATATCTTCATTGAAATTGTTCATGATCTCGTACAAATACACATATGCAAGCTAGATTGTGCATTCGCAAGATGCGATATTTTTTGTACGTTAATCCAAACCTAAGCTATGCGCTGCGACACATAGGCGAGATTGCATGGAAAACACCTATGAGCCGCTGAGATGTAATAAATCATATTTCTCTTCGACACTATCCGTTGCAATCAATGTGTATGCGATGATATATGTGACAACTTATTTATTATTCGATACACAAAAACACAGTAGCATCGCTATTTATCAGCATTGTGTGAATTGAAAGGCTTGATTGAACCATTGCGAATGAACAAACACAAATCAACTTTCGCGTAACTGCCAACTGCTGAATGTGAACATTTTGTAAATTGCACGGTGAGGCTTGGCTACACTTCGACAAATGAACAAATCTCCATTTGAGCAATATTTGTCGCGTATCTAATCATCATCTTTTATGATTACGAAACTGATATTTTCGGACACGTTTATCTATCATCATCTTTTATGATTACGAAAACTGATATTTTCGGACACGTTTATAGGTCTCTTGTACAGACTGATACATGACGATGCTGAGACAGAAACAGAACCCCTGATTGACAGACATGATCCCACGGTAAACAACCAACCAAGTAAAGAGACAAAAATATAGTTCAATATCCGAGGAAATCTTAACACGCTTTATTTTTCACACAGCCAAAACCAAAGTAAGCTAGCATAACTGGTATACATATTATTAAATCACGAGGTGAAAATAAAATTGTTTGACTCCACACACAATAATGCACAATCAATCAAATCTTCAATTACCGAAGAGACAAGGCCAGTGAAATTGCTCTTGAGATAATGTTCACAGTGACTTTCATCATCATGATACGGTGATCTACATGCTGAGGCCTTTCAAGAATAAAAACATCAATTTTAGAAGAGGGAGGGTATATTGTGTATGGTTGCGGCAACGGTAATCAAAATAAAAAACAAACATTATTTACAACTGATTAAATGAAAACTGAATGATGATGGTGATGATGATGAGAATATCATGAGCGATGTTGATTCTCTTTCTACCAGGGTGACTGCAGCAAAGAAGCTAATTGTCATGAAGGTAACTTCCAACGCGAATTCTGAAAGAGGCCATAGGTCGGGATACCTTTGTAATGTCGAGAAGCAATAAAAATACTGAGTATTCTACTACATTCTTTGTGGCACTTTGATCTTATTATTTTATGTTTATTACTTTACAGTTGAAATTTGAAAAAATTAACATAAATTGTCGTATAGTTTTCTATTTGGAGTGCAATTCACTTACTGGATTTGGATGTTGTACATATCGGCGGCAAGCGAAAGGGCGCAGAATATGAAATTACACGCGCAGATCACCATCATATAGTGGGCCTCTCCCAACTCTTGCCTCCCCTAATTACAAGGAAAATCATATATATTAGTACACGAATGAGAATGAATGGATATATGCAAATGAACATAGTGCTATAAATATTTACCTCAGCTCCGTAGAGCATCAAAATCACCATCAGTGAACACCCCTATTAGCATAAAATCCAAAATTATTGTGTAAGTTTATTCTCACATCATATTCAATGTTATCTAAAATCATCCATTGCTATTACGAGCCTCAAAGTAAATATTGTAATGTCATTCATGCTCATTCATGCATCCCACGTTAGTTGCCCCAAAATCACTATTACCATCTCAGCGTAGCGAAGAACGCTTTTGTATGATTGAAAAGAGAAACTAGGGATGCTGTAGTGCATTTTGGGGGAGGAGCGGAGGAGTCTTCCGGTAGTGCGAAGAGAAGGATTATGTGTTGTTGTTGTTGTTGTTGTTGTTGTTGTTGTTGTTGTTGTTGTTGTTGTTGTTGTTGTTGTTGCTGTTGTTTTAATGTTTTTACGATCGTACTTCCTACATACCGGTACTTTCTTCAAAACATTTCCACGAATTTTGCCATTTTCGAGTTGCATCCATTCTGAAACCAGCGAGCAAGCTGTCATTCTTATTCTGCTACTAGCTAAGTCAATGATATTGTGATGTCGCTGAAGGTAAACGCAGACGATCACATGAATCCAGAAGGCTCTGAGAATTTACGCCATAGACCAATTTCCTTCGTTAACGAAGAAGCATACCAACCCTCCTCCCACCCAGTAAGGACCATAAACTGAAGGAAGACTAAACCAATGCAAGTGTTCATTAAAAAACTTGATGGAAAGAAAACTCCTTTTAGCTTGGAGCCATCAACTAAAGTAGAACAGGTGAAGGATATCTTGCAAGAAAGCACCGGAATTCTGAAAGAAGCTATCCGCCTCATCTTTCAAGGCTCGCCCATGAGAGATGACAGGACACTCGAGGAATCTAAAGTGAAAGCTGGGCACACAATTCATATGATTCTGCAACTTCGAGGCTAAGAGAGGAGAGGTGTTGTCATCAGCTCATCGATGTGGTTGGTGGTTGGTGCTAATAATTGATCCAAGGCTGACCCTCTGATCTATAGCGGGGAGCAGACATCACTGATTTGAAGAACGTGGTGTAATGCTGAGTAATTTATATACTCAAATTGCATTCATACCACATCAAAACATTTTCACAATCAACGCGCAACTTTGTCATCATTCCATTTCTGAAATGGCATTTCGCCGCTCAGCATCTTTAATCTAATTATGTGAACATTGTTCTTAACTTAGCAATTACTTCCTACAATGAGCATGATTAGCGCACAGCATCATGTTAGCTAGTTAGCTGTGTGAAGCAACCTAGCAATATCTGTCATCTCTAGATCTGTCTTTCTAGCTTTCACATGTCTAGGTGTGTCAGAACAATCTAGCAAGGCAAATGCTAGCTCTAAGACAAAAACCTACATCTAGACATGTGTATGTGTGCACCCTTCACCAAATGATCACAGCAGTGAGCGCAAAATGCAACATGCATTGACATGCGTGATCATCACTAGATCAAGCTAGCTAGTCTAGTAGTGTTGTTCTGTTGTTAGTCCCTCGCACAAGCTAGTGCAAGCCTTCGACCATGGACGGACATGTTCAGCAAATGCGGATGCACATTGCAAATGTTTCGGTTCCGCCGGAACCCAAGGCGTACATAAATGTGGAAGTTCTGTTCTCTAGTTCTCCAAACGTGCATCTAAAAACCTTCGGGAACTCTCAATAAGAAGTTTAGAAAAGCACATCTCTTTCACTGTGTGACTTTTCGGTTCCGCGTCGAAACCGACGAACGCACAACAAGCACCTCTAGACACAAAAGAGGTCAAAAAGCAAACACAATGTCAAATCAACTTCTAGAACTCACAGCCATCTCTGTCAGCACAATCTAGCAATTGTCACAGCATGCATGTGTGCTGAGTCATTCGAGCATTGCTGCTTGCTAGCTTGCATCAAATGGGACCTCTAGACCTCTTGCTCTGAGATTCAAACCTCAGAACAAAGCACACATGCTCTAGTGCATAAATGTGCGCTCCAGTGCTGTCCAGCATGACAGAGCTAGAGAGACATCAATATCCATGGATGCAAAATCCATGTAGATCTACAGATGATTGTGACAACTAGACAAATCTGCGTGCACATGCTAGCATGACTTCTCTCCATTGCATGTTGGTGCGCATCGTGCTATGGTGCGCAACATGCGCTGAAATGGAAAATCACTAGAGCATGGCACCCACCTGCAACACATGATCGATGCACGCTAGCTAGCTAGCACGTTGTTCCAGAACAGCTAAGAGCACAGTTGCCGCATGATGGCATGCATGCAGCCACAAGACACGCGTACGGCTTCGTCCCATGCATGCATGCATGGTCTAGTGGTCGCCACCCACATCACACATGGCATGCGATGCGGCGGTGTTAGCCGCAGCACAAAGCTAAAATGCTCACTTTGTGGTTGAAATCAGCCATTTTTTCAGAGAATTGTCGGATTTTTTTTCTGTGTTTGCGCGTGCATGTTTTGAATGTTTTCTTAGTGTTGTTTCTCACCGGCCGTCGAACCTCCGAAGCACTCCGGAAGGTGCGAAAAAAAGCGTTGCACTGATTCGGAGCGCTGCTGCGAGCCAAGCGCCGGTACACACACAAAATCGACGAATTTTCAAATTTCTAAAAAAAAAATTCACGCGTTGAACGTGTTCCTTTGGTCCATTTGAGCCCTCAGGAAGCTTTTTGGAAATTTTCAATTTTTTTGACCCCCCAACCC
Organism: Bigelowiella natans CCMP2755; assembly: GCA_000320545.1. Classification (NCBI taxonomy): domain Eukaryota; phylum Cercozoa; class Chlorarachniophyceae; genus Bigelowiella; species Bigelowiella natans. The sequence goes on along the minus strand of ADNK01002807.1, from coordinate 85,613 downwards.
TGGCAGGTGTGTAAATCATAGAATTCTGAAACGCCTAATTCTACATGATCAATGGCTTTTGCGATGCATAAATAATCACAATGCTGGAGTTTTGGGTATATCTCGACATGACCGGACCGACCCGCTCGGCCGCATCGGCGTTTAATGACATAACTGACATGACCTTTTCAGTCGCTAGCAAGTATAAAGGCAAATATTCTCAATGTGCGTGCAAGTTTTATATGCCTTGTATCGCTCTCTATCCTGAATAACGTCTACACCAATTATTAATATGAATTGGTCGATCTCGAAACGAGTTAATGGAAATGCTTATTATGACGTGTGTATGCACAAGATCAACAACTATCACCCATATTTTTCATATATTTGAGCTCTTCCTCGACCCACAACTCTGCAGCTAAATAACCAGCTCTATATAATTCCATAATGGTTTCGAAATCTGGAGGTGGAGATCTGTGCGTGCAACAATTCATTATTTGATTGAATGGACTGTAAAATAAGTATTTACAGATCAAACATTTATTTAAAATCACATTTCGTCAGCAGGTTACACTAGATAATACACATGTAAATTTGTATATGTACACACACACACACACACACACACACATATAAATACACACACAGAAATATATATATATATATATATATATATATATATATGCGCCAAGTTTGTCACAGTTGTAAAAGTCTCTCTCTCTCTCTCTCTCTCTCTCTCTCTCTCTCTCTTTCAAGTTCAATTTTTGATTGATTGTGCTGCAATCTATTGATACCCAGCCGCCAAGCGGAGTGCTCGAGAAGTACTTATCGGAAGTGAATCTCCCTCCCTAAGACCAGGAGCTATTGCATCCTGATTTTGGGTTGGGATGAATGAGTAGGAGGAGGAAGACGAGGAGGTGGGTACATATATCACTAATCATTGTTCAGTTTCATTATTATCACCCTTGTTAGTGCTGCTTTTGAGATGAGTCTAGCCAAACCACCAAAGTCCTTTGGATCAAATGCCATAACACGGACGGTGCGTTCAGCAGCTGAATCACCACACCTAAATAATATTGAGGGTCTATTACGCGCTGTACAGTCCTCTTTGATAATGCAGAAGTTCCATCATAATATGATATTCATTCATGGGTGTAGCGTTGTAGCATTATTAGTATATTATTAGCTTCTAATTGTTACTACTGCTACTATTATTACCCAAAGGATCCTACTTTCGTTGCAAATGACCCATCGATACAAAAGCCACCACGAAAACGTACGAGCAAACTCGGAGCCTTATATCATTGTTCATCATAGACTCAACCATTGTGAGAAAAAGTAGAATGACTACCATAACTGCCTACCTCTAGACTCAATCATTGTGAGAAAAAGAAGTAGATCCACACTACTATAACTTCCTACCTCTGCTACTACTACTAGTACTACTACTAGTACTACTTAGCCCTTGTGATACCAGGATAGCAGGAATGTTACTACTTGCCATTAAACTATCAACCTAATTCGATAGAATAGTGTAGTAGCAACAGTAGCGTTGAAGGACGGGGAAGAGATACGAGAGTCGTGGAAGAAATAGTAAAAAGTCAGAATCGTCAATGAAAGTGCTGCTAGTAGTTGTAGTACTGAACTTTTAGTTACAAAGCTGGTTATTATCATAAAGACAGGCATAATAACAGAGTAGTCGCCGTCCTTGTTGTATTTTCCCTTTTCACTAATTCGTCGTCACGTGCGTGTGACTACTGGCTACTGCTAGTTATTTACTTTACTATCGATGAAGTAAAGTAGTTGTAGCAGTAAGTACGTACTACCACATCGTCCTTAGAGTCCCACTTGTCAATGAAGAGCCGTTTGGGTCTTGGTAAAACCTACTGGATAGTAGCATATAATGTAATATTGTAGTAGGAGTACTATATTAACTACAGCTAGGAGATAGATAGAGAGAGAGAGAGAGAGAGAGAGAGAGAGAGAGAGAAAAGGAGATAAATGAACAGGCTAATTTTTGTTGTCTAATTATCTCCTGCTTCTCTTTCTACTTATGCGCCATCATCATCATCATCATCATCATCATATGATCTGCATTATCGACTACAGTCAGTGGAGATGGTTAATAGAAAGTAGTAGTTGTAGCAATAGTAGTAGTCGTAAACAAGCAATTATTTTCATTCCTATCGTATTTTCACAAAAAAATATTCTTTAGTAGTAATGCAGTCGTCGTATGTGCATAGTAGGCAAGCAAAAGTACTTCCTTCTCTGATACCCATTACTATTACTACTCCTACTTTCTTTTTCTTCCTAATTCACAGACAACGACGACGACTACAGCAAGTGCCTCTCTTCATAACTTCATCGAGTGTTATTATCTAATTACATTTTTGTGAATACAATTTCACGCAAATGCTGATGTTAATGCTACTACTGATCTATTGCCTGCAATATTGATACTCTTGTTTTGCCATTCATCAGGTGGTGTGCATCCTAAAGGAACAGTAATGAAAGAAACTCACAATAATGTACAATAATGATGATAATGATAGTGAGAAAATGCTTGCAAAAAGGAGAAGAATGTAATAATATGTTGAAGAAGAAGAAGAAGAAGAAGAACACAGAGATCATCGCATAGTTAGAAAGTGACGAGATTATAACCACGGCGTGATCATTGTATGTTGCCGTAGTCTTCCTCCTCCTCCTCCTCCTTCTCTTTCTTCTTCTTCGTTATATATTGTCGTTGAGGTTTATATATTTTCGATGATATGGAAATGTCAATGACGATGGAGAGAACGACCGAAATTCTATTACTACTGCAGTAGTAGTAGTAGTAGTAGTAGTAGTAGTAGTAATAGTAGTAGTAGTAGTAGCTGGTATCATTTTCTTCCTAGCTAACCTCTGGAAGCACTTTTTCGCACAATTCTCTTGCCTATTTAACACGAATAAATAATAACACATTTGCGTACGTAATTGTTTGAGCTAAATTCTCGGACTACTTTAAAAGAAAAAGAAAGAGAAGAAGAAGGAGGGAGGGAGAGAGAAAATTAGAGAGTGTTTCAGACCACTACTTTAATGTTCCAATGACTCCGTCATTATATGACACACAGACACACACACCCATATGTATATATATATATATATATATATATATATATATACCATGCTATCATCACTAACCGGTATAAGCATTCTGCGAAAAGAACCTTTTTCTCTGCAATCCTTATGGTTAGAGAAAAGTCTCAATAAGAAATTCATCATCCTAAGACTTGCTCGTCATATAATCATTCCCTTTATTCTCCGTGTCATCCTCCAAACAATTCAGGTACTATTCACTGCTCGTTACTTCTACGTAACAAGAAGATATGCTGCACACACCAAAACCTTAGCTACTGCTTCAATGCCATTGATTATCTCGTGTGAAGGGAGACCGCACGCAAAGGCAGCTGATGATGTTAAATGTTTGCACTATTATTTTGTCATCACTGAGTCAAAATTTTGTGTTATTATTAATATATGCCTACCAGCTGTGATTGCACCTCCAGACGAGCCAGAGAGTGGAGTCTCATCATTTAAGAATCCAGCATCCCTACATTATCGTCATTATCATCATCATCATCATCATCATCATCATCATTTTTTCATCATATCACAAAAGCGAAATGAAGCATATTGGAGCTCTTACTACAAGAGCAACAACCTCAGAGCAGTCCCAACCCCACAGTGATAAGGCATCATTAAACCAGATGCACTAAATGAGAATCCCAGTTTTGGTGCTGTTGGAGTTGACGATGACGACAAAGGCTCTTCTTCCCTATGCATCCTACAATATGCATTCAATTTTCGTGATTGATGCGTCTCGAACCCACTTCTATCAAGTATTCGACGACGATGCAATTGAAGTAAATTTGACTTCATTTGTCGCCAAAGAGTTGGCTTGCATCCTTCTTTTCCAGCGTAGTGCGCGGTGGAGGTAGAGAGGAAGATTCCAATGAAAAGAAACTCAAACAGATAGCGATTACAGTGGGGATAAGGACGACGCTGACTACCGAGCATCCATTCAATCATTGAGAAACTTGACTGAGGGATTGGTTGGTCTAACACCTCGTTTGCTAATATGTTTGTTTATTCTAACTGGGGGGCACTGCTATGGAGTCTTCTTTCTCTTTGCACTACTCTCTGTTGTTGATCGCTCCTTAAGCAGCTCTTGGAGAAATATGTGACTGTAATGGAGTCTTCTTTCTCTTTGCACTACTACTATTTGCTATTTGTTGATCTCTCCTCTTCGAGCAGCTCTTGGTTGGGGGAGTACGAGACTCGTAGACAAGAATAAACAAGCCAAGAATTGGAAGAAATCTATGTGATAATTTACCTGCGACATGACACTTGCGATGTCGTACCAATTGTTGCAACACTACATGATCGGCATGATGCTAGACGAGAAGGAACATTCGGATGTGCTTGCTTTTTGTATTATTAAGATCTAGTCATCTTTTTATTGAGGATGTTTCTGAGATGGATCTGCGAATAACAACAACAATAACAACAACAACAACAACAACCATGAACACCCCTCATTCGGAGGCTCTCCTCCTCCCCCCTGCACCCTGAAGAGGACTTGAGCAGAAATAAAAAGCTACGTAGGACTACTTCGCCATATACCCTGCTCTGTTTTAGCAAAAACCGCGAATGGGAAGAGCATCTTCGATAATATTGCATTATTAGCATGAGTTCAAGGAGGAAGACAAGCGGTAGGGTAGGTGATGCTATCGACACTAGAAGAAGAAGAAGAAGAAGAAGAGGTGGTATTTGGCGACCAGCTCAACGGGAAGAAGACAGAAATGATCACAAGGATATCCAATGTTCGAAACCATTTAAAAAGAAAATTATTATTCTAGCCTCAAAAGACGACCTTAGCGATGATACAAGCAGCGATGAAACAGAAGACGAGGAGGAGGGTAAAATATTTAATAAGACATCAGAACGTGATATTGAGAATATGATGAATAAGCTCGTGGTAGCTGGAGATATAAGCGACGATGACGACGAAAATGACGGTGACAGAACGACGCACAAATGTGACAAAAAAGTGTCTAGTTATGTAAAACAGAAAGATGCTGCTGGCGGAAAAGGAGGTATTGTTGAATCATTTTCTACCATTTCCTGCCCTTTTGCTTTGTTGAGAAGTTAATAATTCAGGAGGAAAGAAAATACAATTGCTTGATAGCTACTCTCCAAGTCAGGAGCGACATAGGTCGGACAAGTTTGTTTGATATTTACGTTTTAACAGAGGTTGGCTGAGCTTGTATGATATTTACGTCATAATTACAGCTTTTCTTAGCCATCCCTCTTTCTCTTTTTTCTCTCCCTCATTCTCTGTGGATGTTTATTTATTTCAGGGAACGTGACGTCACCCAAAAAAGGCAGATACTTCACACAAAGGTGGAGCAAATAAGTCAGAGGCAAAAATAATAGTGAATTCTATTTATATGTGATGTAACTCCACTGCCACGTGTCATTTTTACACCAATGCAATTCACACACATATCAGGTCTTTGAGATTTCGGATTCCGATGATGAAGAGAGTGAAGATGAAAAGGCTATAAAGAAGATCATAGAGGAAGCTTCACAGTCAGCAAACACTAAAATCACTGCATTTCGTTCTTCGAATATCGGTTCAATGGAGAAGGGTAGAAACCGACGCAACGACGATGATGACGATGATGACGATGATGACGATGAGCTCGACCTTGGCATAGAAGATAATGACGCATTATTAACGATCTTACCTTCTAGTACGGCATCTAACTACCTAGATGATAATGATGGGGATGATCATGATGATGATGATGATGATGACGGTCCGAGCCACAGGTGCTCTCATGAGGGAGGAGGAGGAGGACAAGTCGATGATGAGAAAAAACGTAAAAATAACCTGTTATCATCGATCAAGCAGCAGCCAAGAAGTAGCATCATGAACAGCAACGCTCCTTCACAACCTCATCAACGAAAAAAGAACAAGTTTGTACCCTCCTCCTCCTCATCATGTACGAAGCGAGTAATGTACCCTATAATGTCATCTGTGTTGTTGATATTTGCAGGAGGCTTACGAGTCTCGTTCCTTTGCCATTCCGATCATCATCACAACATGTTTTATCCGACGCTTTATCTTCCTTACCATCAACACAAATGATGACGACGAGAGAAGGAGGAGAAGATTCCAAAATTGGTACTATTTTTCCCAATTAAGTGCTGCTGCTGCTTTCATTACTTGGCCATTTCTTACTCACTTCTTCTCTTAGATCGTATTACCAGCAAAGCTACGGCTACGCAAGCTTCACCTTGCTTTACGAAAGACCATAATAAGGATTTTACTAATTTTAACAACATCAATAAAGTACTTAGAGGGAATGATGCAAAGGCAGAGACTTATACAAGATTTGATGAAGAAATATCGGATGGAAAGTCCCAATCATTGGAGGATTCGGCGACGGTGATGAAACAGCAGCTGGAGAGGCGCTTTGATCCAAATAATAACCAACCATATACAAAAGAGGAGTTTCTACAGTTTTACGGAGATCACAGTGTTTGGAATACTGCAAAAAGGGTATTAACAAGCATTGTGAGAAGTTTTCTCTTCATTGCGTGACAACTGGTGAAACTTGTTGACTTTATAGGTCAAGAAGATCCGCAAAGCTTCACTAAGGCGCACAGATGTGGACGGAAACATTTACACGAAGCAGCAATTCTATGAGTTCTATGGAGGTATTCTTGTTACAATAATTTTCGTTTCTAATATGATTTTGGATACCAATCCGTCGGTTTCAGTAAACTGTGCCAGAATGGTGCAATGCTCAACCGTTTAAACCCCACCAACTTGTAGAAATTTGCATATGTAAAGGAAGTAGTCTATGTCTACTCTTACTACTCAGGTTTAAAAGAGTGGAAAGCTGCCACTCCGTGCACTGATAGCTTCAAAGATTATTCGGAAAGGAATGCCATCATCGCCACGGCCAATATGTTACCCGGTACAATGATCTCTGCTGTTAATGAAGGTCATCAATGACATGAAACGAGACTTAAGTGCTTTGCGGGAAGAAGCAGCTCTCTATGTCAAAAATCGATGTGGTTATTTCACGTTGTGAGCAATGTTGAAGCAAGACATGGGTCGAAATCCATTCGCATACATTGCAGCGTCTAATCGTGTCCATGTCTAGATGTGGCCACACAAGCTCATTTGATGGCATACCATGGCAGCTTGAAATGCAAAATAAATGACGTAATGAATAACAACGGAGCTCAAATCAATTTTCCATCGTTCTCATACACATAACTAGATAAGTAGAGCGGAGCTTGTCATCAAATTTGCCGCATGCAAATGGTTTTCACACATGCATCATCGCGTTGGAGATTGCGTGATCAAGCCAGTGTTGGGCGGGGAATGCGAAGCTTCTGTTTGCGAATGGAACGTTCGAAGCTTCGTTTGCATTCGTTTGAAATTACACTGTTCGCGAATAGTTGCATGAAGCAGCAGCACAACGGGCTGCAAAAAGTAGCTTTTGCTTGACTCAACCTGGTCTGCACAAGCAGGCACTAGCACAGCACAGCTAGCTGCATTTTAGCTGCACGTACACGCTGCAATGGTGCGTGTGGTTGCAAGCAAAACAACAATGAAGTGCAAGCACGTCGAAAATTGCCACCTGCTGCGTGTTTCAAAAACCTAGAGACATCTGCACCCAAAAAGCACAGCTGGCTGTGAAAACAGCTTTTGCCATGGTTGCGTCCATCAGCATCTGATCTGCGCATTTGCACAATCGTGAAGCTTCGCGAACAGTTCTAGAGTTGAAACGAAGCTTCGTTCGACAGCATGCTGTTCGATTCGCATTTCCCATTGAAAAACAGCATTCGGTCCAGCGGCCCCAACAGTGGATCAAGCTCACAGAAGTTGGAAGAATCAACGCAATGTGCGCATCAGCAGTTAGCGCCGCATGAGAATGTTGCAAAATTTGTTTAGCATGTCTAGATGTAGCTCTAGAGCTCTCTAGCTCCACATGTAGAGCTGTTGGGCACAAGCGCACGCCAGGCACGTCTAGACGTAGCAGCAATTCAACAACAATGCACTTCATCCAGTGCTTTCTAGATCGTCGTGGAACGCACAGTAATGCTAGAATGGATGTTGGGCACTAGCGCAGCCAATGAATTCTGTCGTCATGGCTGCATGGCAATCTAGAGATTGTCACAATGGTTACAACGGTCACAATGTGCGCAGAGATCACATTGTGCTAGTGTGGTGATTCATGTGCGCCAACGTTCGTGGTTGCCTTTGTGTGTCAATCCTGGCCTAGCCAGTTAGTCCTCAAGCCTGGTGAGTGCCAGTTGTGACCGCTACGCACAGTGTGTGCAGACTACCATTGAAAAGTCATGCCACATGATGCACAAAAATTTTGTCAATTTGCGCAACACATTGTCTACATGCTAGCATGTAGTTGTGCATCATGTGCACAGCATGCAACACACCACTGCGTTCATCAATGCGTATTTTCATTAGCATCACAAAGAAAATTTAAACAGGATCGGATAAGAATGTAGAGCATCTCCCTTGGCATCATGAACAGACGATGGAACTAGTTTGCTGAACTGATGTCCGATAATGGAGATGGGACAACTGTTTCTTCATGTGGTGCCTACATGCCGTGTGAGACGCTTATGTGTTTCAGCATCGAAAGTACGGGTGTGAGTACTGTCTCAAGAAATCTTTGATTAATCATTTTGATGTTGTCATTGTTGTCATGTCATCAGTCCACATACATTACTGCAATGTGCCTGTCACTACTAGTTATTTTATACTTACTGTGAGGAGTAGAGGCGTTCTTTTCGTGGTCTTCAGTATTCTGTTTTTTTGTAACAGTGTTGGTGTTATTTGTATCTGCATCATCAGCACCACTTTGTTTCCTAAATTTCCAGCTTTCCTTTTTTGTATCTGTCTTCCGTTCATTTTGGTGATCCATATTAGAGATATTTTGATTGTTACTGTTGGTATTATATTTCTTTTCTTCAACACGGCAACAACAGGAAAATAGAGCTAGATTCATGGAATTATATATGGTAACCCCAGTGCTCTTTCTCTCGCTCTGTCTTTCGTTCTGAGTCGGATTAATGTCTTTGAGTCTGGAACAGGAGCACAACCATTTTGAACAAAAGGTTGGCCAGGACACCCACGAATAGTAAACATAAAACGTTTGTACACAAAGGATTGCATAACTGAAGAAATCCTGGAAAAAATTGTACTCGGCGGGGTTATAGTAGTCTCTTATCGTTTCATCTTCACCGCTGGTCCACCAGATATACGCAACGTAGAGACCACCCGTAGCGGAAAATAGGCCGATAAAAAGTGCAGCCAATATTGAGGTACATATTTTCCGAAGCACCTTCTTTGACTGGTCCTGTAGTATCAAAAACATAACATTATGTCTACATGTGCTTCCACCCCATGTGGTTCTTGCTCATGTAGTTTTTCCATCAATGCTTCATTCATTATTCATTGTTCATTGTCTACCCTAATGCTATTCGGCAAGTGTTCTTTTTGAACATAAGATCTAAGGTACTACTATTATTTCTACCCGTCGAGCTTTTCGAGCATCAAGACCGGATGTCCGGGCATCGAAATGAGATCCACGAAATAGCGAACTCCTTGCTAAAGGGGAACCCGGGAGATTCCGGGGAGAGTTTCCAACATTTTTCATAAGGGTATTAACTGGGGGAGGTTTACGTCCAGGTGAACATGATGCCATCACCTTTCCTCGGGCTGGAGATCGGGACGATTTTCGAACATGTGACGATGGATGAGCTGCTCTTCTTGGACGGCCACGTCTCCTAAATTGCTGCCCATTTATTGGTGGAGGAGTATCCGAAATGTATTGAATTTCTTTATTTCTATTTGTTACTTTCTCACTAGCATCTACACTTAGTTTTTCCTCTACGAACGCACTTTTTATGGTGTCTTTGGCAGAGGAACTTGTACATGTATCTCCCTGAATTCCTGGTACAGCAGCTGGGTTTCTTGCACTCGGGGCAACAGAGCTACTGTCGCTGTGCGATGATGCGTTCGAAGATGCCATAATATGAGGAGCTGTAAATGGCACATGCTTGCTATTGTTGTTGCTTTTTTGGTTGAAAAGATCCTTAGAAGGGAAGTTGGAACCACTGGTGGTTTTTGTAGTTTTTGTAACACCTGAGTTATCATCTTCAGCAACACCTGTTTGACGTTGTGGTCCTTTTTCTTTGAACTCGTCGATGCAAATTGTCACTTTCATCTCCTTTTTGTCTGGATGAGACTTGCTCGATTCTATTTCCAATGAAGATTGTCTTGTAGGAAACAATGCTCGATGAGGTTTTTGATCGCTACTCAATCGGGGACTGAGTTCGATATTTTGCATTTTTTCCCCAAAGCTTTCAGCTCTCGACTGTCGGTTAATTTGTAAATGGGGAACATCCAAACTTTCCTTCCTATCTCTTCCAACAATTTGTAAATGGGGAACATCCAAACTTTCTTTCCTATCTCTTCCAACAGAACTTTCCGTTTTAGGTATAGGAGGAATATGTTCGAAAGAAATCGAGGACATAGGGATAGATGGTACCGAAGTAGAAGGGTAAGTTGGCGAGACAGTAGAAGCGTTTGTTGGCGAGATAGTCAGCTGTGGGCCATCACTAGCTGCACGCCTCCGCCTTTTAAAACTATGAAGAGGGCTGACACCTTGGGGAGGGCTCGCGGTACCTCTAGTCCGTGCGGAGGTTCTAGAGCTCCGACCAGACTCTGCTCCTGAATCCTCACTCGTTTCTTTCGGAAGTTTGGCGGCAATAGTTTGACGATTTTTAGTGTTATACTCTGACCCTGTGTTTGAATGGTTCTTGATTTTAGACCTTAATTTGGAACTAGGCCCTACCTTTGACACATTGTGTTTGTTACCGGAAAAAAATGAAAACCCAAAAATGCCTTTTCGAGTTGTTTCATCCGCGGAATTTATGGACTTTTTAAGAAGATTATATTGAATACGATATAGACTGATCATGGAGTATTCAAAGAAAATCAAGAGGAACAACGATGCCAAAAATATTGCAAGCCCTCGTAGAGCAAAGAAGCGAATTCTATTGAAAGCAAGACCTAGGGCAGCAGATACTAATTGCATTAATACTACTATGATATTAATAGTCATAAAAACTGTTCCATATCCGCGGGGTGCAAATTTTGCTAGATTTGCCGATTGGTAATTTGCAATGTATATTTTGTAAACAATCATCATGCCAGTAGCCAAACAAAACATCTCCAACAAAAAATAGATGAGCATCAACGCAAATCATGGAACAGACGATGAATATGTGCTTACTATTGAAAAAGTGTAGGATAATCCAACAAGTTGCCATGGGAGTACGATCGGCTCTCTTACACCTATAAACACAACTTAATCAGGAAGTGATTAAAAAGTGCAGCTGTAATCCAAAAACCAAAGTAGGCCAGAAAGGTGAAGACTAAGCCAGCGAAAGAGGTTCTGTTAGTTATGAATAAGCATTATGGACGCTCATTCGCACATACATGCAAAGGATGTTTCTCTCTGTCTCTCTCTGTCTCTCTCTCTGTCTCTCTCTCTCTCTCTCTCTCTCTCTCTCACTCTGTGTGTGTGTGTGTGTGTGTGTGTGTGTGTGTGTGTGCAAGATTGGACAATGGTGTAGAAGCATTGCCTGTGAATGATTCTTTTTAGCGTATTGGAGGTATTGCGACTTATTTGAACAAGAAGTAAGAGCATGTCTACAATTGCGATCAAGGACTTCACTGCATCCGAAATGAACACTGTGTTGATGTCAACTCCTTTTAAAAAGGACATAGTTGCTTGAGGCTTGAGGCGGGGAGGGTTTGTTTAGTTTGTGTTGCAACTATTTTTGTTGATGAGATTTACCGTCGCACGCATGAAATCCATGTGGTTTTAGAGTTTTTAGAGTTGTAGAATTTCATTCCGGCTATGGACTAATAGAAAATGCAGGACAATCAAACCTTGCGACGATCATGGGCATGCCAATGTTTAAGTGGCTTGTTCTTGAGAGAGAGATGGAGACAGAGAGAGAGAGAGAGAGAGAGAGAGAGAGAGAGAGACGTCATCTGTTTTTCCCGTCAACGTGAGGACAACACAATGCTAGAATGGGTCAATTCAATGTTCAAAGTTCAATGAGGTTTCCACGAACTTTTGCGAGACACGTCCCCACCAAATTCTGAAGGAAAAATCGCTCGGGCTGCGGCCTCAGTGATCAGTGTGGGGGAAAGAGGGCTGTCGTGCGTGCAAGTGTTGCATTGCACACACCAGGTCATTGTTTTGCACTTGCCAGCTTGTGCTGTCACCATTGCATGGCATTGAGTTTGCAGCAGTCACGTTTGTTCAGCAACTATTTCTCTTTCTAGCTTTGGCTCGTTGGTGGCAGCAGCTGCAACAGTGACAATGTGACTTGTTTGAAACGCATGGTGCATGATGCTCACGCTGGTTGATTGAGAAAGTGGTTCGCTGGTTTGAGTCATTGACCCAATTACACAATTTGGCACTGCCTGCAGTCGCTGGCATGAGTGGGCTAAACCCGGCAATTTCAGCGTTCAAAGTGAACAGCACACGCACAGCGCAAGGTTGGTGATGGCCATCGCTCTGACAGTGCTGGAGTGCACGTGCTGCATGGTCGAAGTTGGGTGTGCGAACTCACAACAATGAGGCGGGACCAACGAACGCACGTCAAAGTTTGAAGCTCACTCCTCATTCCCAAATTCAATCGTTTCACCAGACGTGCAATTGCAAGCACATCGAGCCTGCAAATCAAGTAGCGACACTCAGTTTGCCAAGGCGTTCATTGCAAATTGTCAATTGTCAAACACTGATCGATGAAACATTCGTGCCCACTGCGGCGAACAGCTGGCGCCAAGTACGTTGCTCGAAGGATGCCGATTGTTTCGATCATTGTTCTTCGTTTCGTTCAGAATTCAGCTAATGCTCACACGGCAGATCCTGGTGTGCTGCGTTCATGTGCAAAGCTGCAATGGATGTTCATGTGCAAAGCTGCAATGGATGATTACGAACGCATTGATTGCTTTGGAGATCTACATGCCATCGTCATGTGTTGTCATCATTGTTATCGTCCATTGCTGTTGATTCCCCCATTCCTCTGAAACTCGGACGCGTGTATCCCAGCATCTGCTCCTCATTGGTCCATCTGGAGGTGGTTGGTAGTGCCCACGTCCACGGATTCGAACCGAAGTGTGTAATCGGATCGCCGAGAAGAAAACGCTACCCAGGAAAGAAAAAATTAAATGATGAATGAAATAATTGAAGGGAGGGGAAATTGAAAAATAGGAATACAAGCTCCAGCTACCAAGGTAGATTGGATTTACCAGCTGCTTATCCAATGTAAGGTGATTTTTACACAAAGAAAAAGTTATAACAATAATGATGATGCCTTTAGAGCATAATCAAATATATTTTAAAAAACCTGGTCGTTGAGAACGATGAAGATATAGAGAAGCACCATGCTTCCAAACCCCGTCTGATCATGAAAGACATGTGTGTGTGTGTGTGTGTGTGTGTGTGTGCGTGTGTGAATGCGAGTATGATAATGACGACGTGCCCCGTGCTTTTGTGCTGATTCAGCCGCAACTGATGCTACAACTAGTTCATTTTCTAGTTATTTTCTAATGATATACTCCTACTATGAGATAAAAATCGTACTGCGATGGTCTCAAATGGGCGATCGATAAGACATCTTTTTAGCAGTGTATTGCGAATAATACTCATCCCCGAGGCCCCTGTTGTGTGATGGTTCAAGGAAGAGTAGTGATTATGAGCAAGCTATGATGATTATGTTGACATAGCAACCGTTAAACTTCGCAGAAACAAATTGGGAAATATGCCTCGAATGAAAATAATGTAGCAATCCTACAATGATTGAATATACCCTCTCTCTCTCTCCCCATCATATTCATTGGTTCGGCTTTTTGGATAGGGAAAGGGAGGATGGTAGGGAGGATGGGTAGAACGTACATGTGGACATCCCAGTAGCTATAAGTGTCACGATGAGGTACTGCATAAATATCTTGTGGTTTCTCATTCCGATACAGTTGTTGAGAAATACGCAGTGATGATCCATTTTACTAGTTAGAACCAGCAACAATTATCAATGAGAATGATAGCAATTATGATGATGTTGATGACGAAGACGTCGATGATGAGTGGTTGGTATCACTGAAAACTATACCATCACTACAGATTGAGAGAAGAGAGAGAGAGAGAGAGAGAGAGAGAGAGAGTAGAGCGGGGGGAGAAGTAATACCTGATGCAGCGACCACAGAACTTGCAATGGTAGATTCGTCCGTAAGGCTTATCAACCATTATAATTAGCTGTGAATGAGATTATATGTGTGTTAGAATTGAAGTTACCACGGTAAGGTTGCAGTATCTGCATCTGGAAGATCGAGATGTAGGCAATACTTGGATGTCTGAAGGCACGGAACCCTATAATATGTGTAGAAATGAACAAATCAACGAACTAACCAAAGTATTTTGGTCATAATTGTAGGTTGGTAGGAATGTGTGCTGAAGTTTATAACGAAAGTACTTCATAGTTGCGTTGTGCGTAGCTACTTGCAAGGTGTTTGTTATGCTTTATGTGTGACAGCATCAATATTCAGAGAGACACCAGCAACAGCGAAAATATCAATTAGTGTCTTATTATACCCCTTGTTCTGAACTATAAAATCAGCAGTCTTCTTTTTCTACTTATTAATGTTATTCCTTGATGTGTCGGTATGTCAGTTATTGTATAATACAGGATCTGTGAACATTGTCTTGAGGTGCAAGAAAAGAGAATACGCGAACATAGAGCAGAATATTTTGCCAAAACGCTGTGACACATCCTTTCTGAACATCTGTATGAGGAGACACGCCCAATGGGAAATTAAAGAAAAAAGAAATTGTTAACATCTATGATGATAAACCCTGAGAGCATCCTCATCATCATCTAATTGTGTGTATGTTTCGAACGTTTAGATTTACAGAAAAAAGACCAGAAAAAAAACATAATGGCCCTTTGGGTAGGGACAAAAGTAACATTGCAACCAAAAATTGGTAGAGACTCCGAAGGATGGATGATTGCTGCTGCAAAACCCACTCTTGTGTTCTGCTGTGCTTGACTTCTAATAACGCGGAATGCACTGTGAAAAATTATCTTCGAACACCTGACTCCCCCCCCCCCCCCCCCCCATTTCTCTTGTTTCTCCTTTTTTCTCTCTATTTTATTAGATGACTCACTCTACGACGCATGAGTGCAAGTGCAAAGGCATTGAGACTCCAGACAAGCCATGCATGTTGGTTGATGCCGAGGAAACTCCATCGTCCATTCGATCTCGATAACCAATAGGGTGATCGCTCATTAGCAGAGGAGCACATAGGTGGTGGGGAGAAGGAGGAGGCAATAGAGGATGATGATGACGGCGACGATGCTGCTTGTGCCACAGGATTTTGCCCCCCCATGATGATGTCGTCCGTCACTTTCTTTGCTGTTCGTCGGGAATCGTCATTTGTAGTAGTAGTAGTAGGTGCAGTGCTATCTTTCGATGTCTCGAAAAGAATTCTACGGCGGCGTTTTGAAAGGGATCGAGCACGGCTTTTGTCGCGCATAGTGCTGTTACCTTCGTCGCTGCGGTGGTGATTTTGATTGCGAAGAGTTTGTTTATTTCCTTCACCCTCTTCTGCCTCCTCACGACCACACCAGCCCCAGACCCCCCCCCCAATAAGTGAAGTAGTAGACTCGTGAGGAGGACTCCTTATCAGTGTAGCGGTGGTGCGCCTATTAGCAGTGCCTCTATCTCCATCCAAAAGCACAGCACCTTTGTTATAACTCTGACAGCGGCGGTTATCACTAAGTTGCTCCTTGCTGTTGCGAAAGCGGTATACACCTGCTGTGTTACTCCAGATAATCCCTTCGTTTCTTCTGCGTAAGTCTTGTGTTTTACCCTCTCGGTTCAGCCTGGTATACAGCAACCAGCAGCTCAGGGGGGCAGAGAGAAAGGGAAGAAGAGGAAGGGGGGGGGGGGGGGGGGAGGGGAGGGAGATAAAGAGATAAGTGACTAACTCTATGCAGAATTGATGTTGATAGGGCCCTGAGCAGCGTTTTGGTTGATTCATCTCAAGGTTGAAAGAGAAGCCAGAATGATAGTGGTGAATGCCGCCGTTGGACGGGGGGCCATTTTCTACACCACTGACTGCCCTTGCTGCCCCTCCACCCGATGAAGAAGTTTCTTGTAAAAAAGATGATGATGAGATCCTTTCTACCATTAACACCACCAACAAGGTCATTAGCTTTTCGCCTGCTCCTCCCATGGTAGGGGAAGCAAAGAGTCCGAGGGGAGGGCAAACTCGCGGTGCTGTCGTCTGTCTTCGGTTCAGCGGCGGGATGATGATTTCGATCTACTATGCATCTGCCGATAATGATGATGATGATGATGATAATCTGACTGCTTTCTTACTGAGCGACAATCATCATCTACAAAAATCTACAAAAAAATACATAAATTTGCCAAATTAGTCTAAACTCAACCGTTATACTTTGACGCAGGCCAGCAATGCAGCATGAAGTAGATCTACAATAATTAATAAAACAAATACGAGCAGGCGAAACACAGTGGTAGTAGTAGGAAAGTAGTCGTAGATCTAGTAATAATACTCATAGTGCTACACAACACATGTAATGATGATGTGCACATGCATACATGGAGAAGAACAAAATAAGGACATCTGTAACGGAGCAATGGAGGAGGAGGAGGAGGAGAACCCATAACTAGAAAATCTAGTGATGGCATTGGGATTTGCGTCACTTGTGGCAATTGTGAGCTTTGCTTTCCTCTCAATACCCCCCTCCACACGCAGTAGACTGTATACCATAACACACTACTGCCGACGACCTATCCTCGTCTCGACGGATCCCTACGAGCGGTCCAGACTGTGGAAAGTGGAAGCGACGATGAGGAGGAGGAGGAGGAGAAGGAAGAAACAACTAACCGAATACCCCCCACCCACCGATACCAATGGTCGGAAGGGGAGTGCCAAAAAAACTCGGGAGCGAGTAAGTTATGCAGACAAAGCCGCCTTAATATCGGAATGCGCAGCAGCGGTTGTTGAAAGCAAAATACCAAAAGAAATGAGGCGAAACTTCTGCTGGAGGAATATGTCCAATGGTCGTATGTCCCACAAATTAAATTAGTAGAACAGGCATTGACTGTACTGGTAGATACATGCTTATTTTCGGAAATAATTCGTATATCCACAGATGCTAACGTGATTGTCGAAGTTTTTGGCTGTGACCGTCTCAACAAGTCCAGAGCTGCCTACTGTCCCCACCCAGACGCAGCGATCGATATGGATATAGATGGAAGTGTCGTGCTTGATATCGGCGGGCACATCGGGGTCACTTGCCTTGTTATTTTCGTAGCTCTCCCCTTATCCTATTAAGCTGGGTTGATTATAATCAATATTTTGTCGCCCTGCCTGTAAATCTAACGATCGATCTGCAGGTGTTTGCACTGTACGCTTTACTCAACGGGGCTTCGCATGTTATCGGTTATGAGCCTCACCCAGAGAATGCGGATATGTATCGTCGTAATACTCAGAATCTTTCCGTTGATTTGCGCGAGGCTGCAGTGGTTGAAACTAATACTGCTGCTGCTGAGCTTGTGGTAGGCAAGGACTTCCAGGGTATACACAATACTTGGCGTCACAGTCTTCGGCAACATACGCACTATAGAGGTCATCATAATATGTTTGTCACTTAGTGAGGGCGATTACGATGAAAATATGTACCATTCTATAAAGGCAATCTTTCCGTATTCAATGTGACTACCCATAGTCTACAAAGCATCCTATCAAAAAATGCTCAAGCTGCAGCTACCGGAAGAGAGATGCAAATATCTTATGTGAAAATGGATTGTGAAGGCGCAGAACTTGATATTCTGAAGAACATGAAGGTATAGAGCACATCTAACGCCATGAAGAAAAATGATATATGTTTAGGTCTCATTACACGGTGGATGATAATAATGATGAATCTCAACAAATAAACAGGAATGGTATGGAGTGCAGAAGCTCGTGTTCGAATATAGTTTTACGAAGCGACGGAACATGGGAGAGTTTTGGAAGACACTTGAGGTATTACGTCTACATTTCGACAGGATATGGTACAATGATGAGGGCTGGGACAACCATGACGAATGGCCTTGGCACACGGATGCCATCGTCTTTTGCCAACGTACGACGAACCTAGACAGTTCAGCAAATGAAATGCCAAATATCAACGTGCATGATTGATATTGGAACCTATGATACATTCTTGTTTGGTGGCGTACAGTACATGGCGTACATGCATGGTAAAAGCAATGATTAACGGCATCCACTGCTATTCTGTATGTCTAGATATGTTGCATTAGCGATGAGTGAGGCGCACACTGAAGCTAGAATTCAAAATGTAGCGATGGCGCGATGCTCTGCTGTGGATTTTAGCTGTGTCATTTTTGACAAAAATTGTTTTTACAAAAGGCATGTGATGTGCCTGTCATTTTTACCATGTCATTCTAGCAATTTAGTTCAGCAGTGGGTCGTCAGTGGACAAATTTTCATGTGTTGCGCATTTTCGCAAATTCGCTACTCTAGTACTGCCTGCGACTAGTGCCGACATAGTGACAGAAATGTGATGAGGGGCGGTGAGGTCCACACACAGTAGCATGCGGCACGTGTCTAGATATGTGATGTGTGCGCGCCACAATTTAACAATGTGTAAATGTGCACGTCTAGACGTGCAGGCCTCGCACGCATTTGGGCTATGCTAAAAAACGCAAGTGACATGAAACGCTACACAGCAGTGCATGATGAGAACTAGAGAAGACATTCTGCGCGGTAGTATGTGAACATACTAGCATTGTTCAGGAACATTAGTAGTAGATTACAATGAGGCAGTCATGATCACATCTTGCACTCTTTCTGTGGCGCGTTTGGTATTATGCACACGTACACCGCATAGTCCGCATATGGAGTGACACATAGACATCTAGATTGTGCACGCACATCACACCATGCTGGAACATTATATTTGGTAGTTATCACGTGTTAGCAAACACCCGGATTGTTACCCATTAATAAACATCACCATCTTTGTTGAGAATTTGTTGTTTCCGTCCGTTTAGTGTAAATAGTGTAGTTGATACCCACCAATGCGAACAAACTAATTGCGATCGTAAAATGCATACCAAGAACGGAACATGATGAAAAGCCTAGGGCCAAAGACTTTTTCATGTGGCTGATTACAATATTGAATGTCGTCATATTTTATATGAAAACACTCAGCAAAACGTCATTGGTTCCAAAGTTATCTTCCCTTCAATGGAGTAATAGATATAGTAGTTTATTATTTATTGAAAATTCGAAAGCTTACTTTCCGAAAGCTGAAAGAATAAGCTGGCCGGTGCATGTAATGGCGACGACACTCATGCCAAGGGGTCCAAGGTCATTTCGCATTCCGAGCCAAACAGCTGTGCTCGCCGATAAGTGCAACAACTATATATACGGAATTAAGAAAACACTGATGATGAGAGGTGGCTGTAACTAGGAAATAATAGTCAAGGAGATAGAGCAAGTTTACTATTCATACACTACTACAACTACTACTACTACTACTACTACTTATTACTTACTACTACAACCACAATTACTGTTAACAATACAAATAGAATAGAAACTCAGATTGGAATGCAAAAATAGTCGGTGATGATAACAATACAAATAGAATAGAAACTCAGATTGGAATGCAAAAATAGTCGGTGATGATAACAATACCAATAGAATAGAAACTCAGATTGGAATGCAAAAATAGTCGGTGATGATAACAATACAAATAGAATAGAAACTTAGATTTGAATGAAAAAATAGTCGGTGATGATAAAACTGCTTGTTACAATAGAGGGGGCACGCAGAGGCTACAAAGAAACATACTATGTTGATGTTGGATAGAAGGCCCATTTCAATATATTCCCAAGAGAATTCAATATCGCGCGCTCCGATCCAAAGGGGAATCAGGTAGTGCACTATAGCTTCTGCCCCCGCCCAACCTAGAAGAAATACATATCATCTTAGCACAGTTACAAGTGAACACTTTTTTGTTATGATGATGATCATGATGGTGATGATGGGTTAGAGGAACAACCCAATGCGACAGCAAGAATTCGCAGATGGTTTGGTTTTGCCTTCTTCTGCAGCCATCCATGCATCATGTAGATTGCGAGATAATCCAGCATATTCACCAAGATAACAGGAACCTTATTTACATATGGACGACGCATGATATATCATTTGTCTACACCTGCAATGGTGTATTTGTGCATTTTAAGTATTATGTAACGTAGTAATAAGTAGTTCTATAATATTTTGAGAAGTGTCACGCAATTCATTATTTATTTTAGAAAACCAACATGAATTTCCTTACCGCGGCCAAACTATGCACTTCGGTTTCTTCCGGTATTATCATGAACGTTGCAAGTATGAATGTCTATGAATGGGGTACATGTTCATCTCAACTATCAAGATTATATCTACAGTAAACATGTATAGATCCTACAAAACTAAAACAAAGTCAGTTTTTAATCTTTGTTCAGTTGTTTTACTTCAACAACATCCTCACTAAATTGCCAATGTTTATTGGAAAACATTAATAATAATCATATCATCCCCATCATTCATTACCTTAACCAACTGTGTTGTTATAAAGAAAACACCCGCCATCACGCATGAGCCAAAGAGACTCTCATCCGAACTGAAATGTTGTTTTTCATCATATGCGTGGTTGTGAGAGAAGAGATTCTCATCCGAACTGAAAGGTTGTTTTTCATCATATGCGTGGTTGTGAGATTCATGCGGGAGGAGTGTGTACGTGTCGTCGCTGGAGAGAATATGGTTGGTCGGTTAGAGATGATATGTGTGGGCCATATAGAAACGATTAATTCGAAATATAAGAACTATTAAGTTACAACTATAGAATATGATTGGATAGAAATGTGAAAAATCTAAAAACTTACAGCTCCGTTGAGCGATAGATGATTACGTATCTGATAAGAAGAAGTAACACACATAATAACCCACATTGAAAAATGCAATGTTTTCGAACCTGCTCAATAATTGAAATCGAAAATTAAAATTGAGGGTCAGTTAGGAACTATTCTTTTCTGTGTGTCGCTTGAGGATAGGTACGGGGCATATGTGAGAAGCAAACAGTTGACAAGGTGCAGCAGCGTCATCGCCGATAGGACTGTCCCCAGATTCGGCCAGATTGAGAGAGCAGGCAGCGGATTGAAGAGGTGAAGAGCGAGATGTGCACAATACGAGTGGAGCTATGCTTCAAAGACGGAAGGGTGGGTGGGTCCGGGTCCGTGTAAGAAGTTATTCGAAAGAAATTGTTGTTATTGTTGGTGTTGCTATTCGTTCCTCTTTAGTTATTTATCGCATATTTTGTTTTCTAACTATTTTACAATTGAAATCCCACGACTTTATCCTACTCCGACAACCCTTTTGGTGATCTTTTTGTGTTTTTTATTAGGTAATCATCCAGCTGGCTACCGAGATTCTGTACGTCACAGGCGTTCCACGAATTCGAACGGGGTGGGGAGAGTTAGCAACTGAAGAGAATTCAATGTTGATCCTTTCGGAGCTCTACAAAAACAAGCGATTTGAGATTTTTTTTTATTTCAGAAATAATTAGAGTAGAAGATTAATGGGTATTTCATCGAGAGAGAGAGAGAGAGAGAGAGAGAGAGAGAGAGAGAGAGAGAGAGCGAGAAGGGTGGTAAATGCAGGCACGCACGCACGCACAAGATCCAATCGGTGTTGGTTGTTGGCACCGTTGTTATGTGCTTATTTGATGAGAAGTTCTCTGATAATCACAGAGGGACATAAAAGAAAGAAGTAAGAAGTCTTCTTCTAGCACTACTACTACTTACTACTGGAGCAAGATGATGCGGAGGAAGCAGACTTTGGCAGCGGAAGCAAAGGGATATATGCAGAAAATGGGTGGTTTTATGAAGACCTGGAAACGACGATATTTTATAATAGATGCAACCACGGGCCAACTGCAATATTTCGGTTAGAATAAATGAATGAGCCACAAAAGATAAAATCATTTTAGCTTGTACAATGAATGAGCCACAAAAGATAAAATCATTTTAGCTTGTACAATGATCATCATGCACGTACTCATTGCAGTGTCGCAAGAGGACACAAGCTATGGTGAACCGCGAGGATGTATTATCGTTAAAGGTAAATTCATCGATATTGAGGAATGGCTTCGAACGCTCCAATAAAATTATTCTCTCTTCCCTCTCTCTCTCTCTCTCTCTCTCTCTCTCTCTCTCTGTATGCATATATGTGTGTGAGTGTGTGCGTGCGTATGATAATCGATGTGACCCTCCACCTTTACCATCCAGGGGCACACATTCGACACATTCCGAATAGCAAATACAACAAGTCCTTTGCATTTGGCGTGCAACCAAGTGGAGAAAAAAGAGAGTCAGTGGCCAACCAAACAACGATGATGATAAGAAAGAACATAGAAGAGAGAAAGACCAACATAAAAAGATACTGGCAACACACACACACACACACACACACACACACTCGCGCGCGCGCGCGCGCACAAACAAAAAATTCTCCATATTTTCAAGTTCCCCCCTCCCTCCCTCCCTCCCTCCCTCCCTCCCTTTAGTCTTCTCTATTCAACCTTTCTCTCTCCTGATTGATATCTCACACTCCTTTTATTTCAAATTCATTTCTTCTTCACTTGGGGGGCGGCAAAACAGGTACATACTTTCAGCAGAAAGTGCTCAAGGGCTGGAGAATATGATTAATGCGGTAGTGAGAATAACTCACACTAGTGTGCCCCCACTCCTTTTGAATTATTAATGTGAATACTAACTCTAAAATCAATGAATATAAATGAATATATGTGTATACTATATATAGATACACACATATGATGACACA
Organism: Bigelowiella natans CCMP2755; assembly: GCA_000320545.1. NCBI lineage: Eukaryota > Cercozoa > Chlorarachniophyceae > Bigelowiella > Bigelowiella natans. The sequence goes on along the minus strand of ADNK01002807.1, from coordinate 62,538 downwards.
CGCATGTGCGTGTCTTTAAATTTTATTTTTGACATTTAATATCTTGATAATATAATGATCACAATTCAGCTCCGTGCTTTCGGAGCATCTTTTATAGACCAAGAAGGGGTAAGAGAAGTATGATAGAATAAGTAGTAGCATTAGATAGACTGTTGGGTTGTTATTTAATACATTTAATTGGTTGGTTGGTTGGTATGGGTCTTCTCTCATTTCATAATCGTGAGATCCTCCCCATCATCATACTCACTACTAACTAACCCACAAAGAATTCTTCATCCTCCCAAGGGATGCAAAGTAAGATGGACCCTCACTCCATCCATGAAGGGTAGGTAGTAGTAGTAGTAGTAGAAGAAGAAGAAGAAGTAGTATTCACCAACAGCTGTGGTACTAGTAGTAGAAGTCAAGATGATGGTGATGATGTTCGTAGTAGTAGGAAATAGTGGCAGTAGAAGCATGGATATGATGATAGAGCCAACTACTACTACTACTACTACTACAACTACTACTACTATCGTAGTACCCTGGTGGTGCTCGTTGTCAATCAACAAATGATGGTGAGGAAGGATGATGATAGTGATGATGATGATGTTTGGATTTGGGGATGATAACAATGGGTATATTGTTTTTCAATTTGATACTACTCAGTAAACGATGATAATGACTTGTATATTATTTCTCACCGATTAGATTCCTACTGAAAGTCTCTGGCATTGTGGTAAAAGAGTGGCAGAAACGGTAGTAGTAGTAGGTTGATAGTTGGGAGGGGGAGGGAGGGATTAGTACGTGTAATAATGCTTATGAATGGCATTATTACTACTGTGTTCTTTGTTTGTTGTGAGAGTGACTGAGTCAATGAGTGAGGAGATAAAAGGAGAAGAAGAAGAAGAAGAAGAACAACAACAACAACAACAAGGAAAGCAGATATTCAAACACCCAATCAAGACTGCTGAATCCCTATCCACTTCCCTTAACGTTTCTTTTTTTTGGTTGATTTTACCTTACCCTCTTCTTCTTCTTCTTCTTCTTCTTCTTCTTCTACTACTACTACTACCCCTCCATTGTAATGAATGAACAAACAATAAGCTACTGTGTTCTCACGAAGAAAGAAATGCGGTGGTAAATGGAAACTAGTCAATGAGGAGATAACCTGACAATCGCTTTCCTTTTTTAAAACAATCAATACAACTAATACAAAAGAGGATGATGATGATAATAAATTCCCTCTCTTAAAATAAAAGAATAAGTTCGTAATTACATATTATGAGATTAATTGATTAGCTACAAAGCCAGTCAAAAAAGAAGAAGAAGAAGAAGAAGAGGAATTAGTATAGAGATGGATGATAAAGAAGTAGAAGAAGAGGAAGAAGAAGAAGAAGAAGGAAAAGAGAAGCTTCAGTGAATATAATCCGCATTTTGATGAACAATATGTTGTAGTATATTCTCTTTCATTCTATTGTGAAGTTCCTCTTGGCTTGTTATGGCGCTCTTATCTTATTATTTTGGGGGTTCATCCTTGTTGTCTTGCCTCCCCTCCCTCTCAAAGAAACATGATGATAATTTTTCCCAATGAAGGTTTTTAGAGAAGGACCGCAGTCTCAAGCCTAGAAACTCGGTAGTAGTAGTAGTAGTAGTAGTAGTAGTAGTTGTAGTAGTAGTAGATGTAGTAGTAGTGTAGTAGTAGTAGTAGTAGTAGTAGTAGTTGTAGTAGTTGTAGTAGTAGTAGTGTATTTAGGGGGGTATAAGTCACTTATTCATACATAGGCTACTATAAACGAACGATATATAACGATTATCATCATCATTATCATCATCATCATCGTTATGCTGATCATCATCTCCCTCGTAACTTACTTCTTTAGGTGCCATTAGTAGGAGCAACTATTAAGTTGGAACATCGATCGGCTGTCGATAAAAAGTAAGTACTACTCGCAGTAGTAGTAGTAGTAGTAGTAGTAGTAGTAGTTATGCGGCTGTGCGTGTGTGTGTGTGTGTGTGTGTGTGTGTGCTGTGTACTCTGTGTTAGTCGTAACATGATGATGATGATGATGATGATGATGATGGAGAAGAAGAAGTATACTACCGAGTATACTAATTATAATAATAATAATCCAGAATGATGATTGAATGCATGAACTAACTATTTTACCAACAACAACAACAACAACAACAACAATTATCATGATAATGGGTTGTTGTGTGCTGCTAGATACGTATTTTCTCTTCGGCCTCTTTCAGTTCAAAAGAAGTATTATTTAGCATGTGGATCAGAGCAAAATCGATGGTAAGTTTGTTTGTATTCGTCTATTATATTTATGGATTGGAAAGTAATAGCTTTAGAGGAAGAACAAGAAGAGGGAACAAATGTTGTTATATTAGTAGGTTCCTGAGCAGTAGCACCTTATATATCTGTTCCCTTTTCATTATCAATACTGCATCCTTCCTGCTCCTTCATCATCTTCTTCTTGTATTCCTTTCTCTATAATGCATGCAGTTGTTGGGTGAAAGCTTTAGAAACAATCACTGGAAGAAAGGCTGAAG
>ADNK01002807.1:0-55000 GCA_000320545.1 Bigelowiella natans CCMP2755 | reverse complement strand
AATTTATTGACAAGTGTCTTTGAAAAGTAGTAGCAGTAGTAGTAGTAGTAGCGGTAGTAGTAGCAGTAGCAGTAGCAGTAGTAGTAGTAGAAGTAGTAGCAGCAGCAGCAGTTCGACTGACATTATAGGTGAGATAGATATAAAGAACAACAAGAACAACAGATCATTTAGTACTATTATTTTCAAGCAGTAGCAGTAGTAGTGTTAGTAGTAGTAGTCTTAAGAACACCCACGCACCGACGACTTGTTAGATAATAGATGTAGTCCAGCAGCAGCAGCTTTGGATCAACATATCCTGCTGTTTTGCGAGTAAAAACTGGACAAGAAAAACAAAAGATGTTATCTTAATTTTAAATTGGAAAAGTTGTCATCGTCGTCGTGTTCTTGTTCTTGTTGTCGTGATGGGGTGCACAATTAGCATGATTACTATCGCCATTATTTAACTAAGACAATCTACTACTACTACTACTACTACTACTACTACTGCGTAAAGTTACAAAGTGCAGCTACAAGCTCAAGAAGTGATGAAGAATTCCAAGAAACAGCACGGGGGAGGAGGAGGAGGCCAGCATGATGATGATGACGACCTTGACAACAACAACGATGTTATGAGTCATCATCAAGATGCTTGTGACAATGATAATGATAATGATGCTGCTGATGAAGCTCCTTCGTCATCATCCCTCAAAGACAGGTGTTTGCCTATTGATTCAAGTACTTGTAATATGTATATGATAAATATCATCGATTCATTGGGAGATTAATGATTTCCCTTAAATTATGATTTGTTATCATCTAACAATTTTAGGAGGTGGTTGTTTTCTGTATGTGTTTTTTACCACTGATGTAATTATTACTTAATACTCTATGTCAGAATTGCCAAACGAATGGCGTCGCTAGACCGTAGGGTTGAAAATGAGAAAAAAGAAATCGAGGCAAGAGAGGTCTCATTCAAACACAACAAGCAATACTCTGTAACATTGTGTACGATTCATCATCACCAGGATTTAAGATTATAGAAGGGTACTATTACTAGTTCAGATCATACCAGTATCTCCCTCTTTCAACTACTTTTACTACTACTACTACTACTACTACTACTACTTACTACTGCTACTACTACAGTGTGCTTCTAATGCGATGACAGCACATGTGGAAGAATGGCTTTCAAAGCACAAGAAGAATATAGTCAAACTTCTGGTAGTAATGATTGTATCATAACAGCACATCTAATAAATACCTATTCTATCTTGGTTTCTCATTATTTTTGCCATCATCTAAGCAGCGTCTTCGTATGATTATTATAACAATAATCTGATTACCCATTTTGCTCTTTGCACACTGTTATTCTGTGGTGTTGTCCTACTACTACTACTACCTACTACTACTACTACTACTACTACTACTACTAGGTACATATGGATGAGATATTTCCTGAGGGATTTGACCATGATCCATTCTCTCTACAGCAAAAGCTCGGTGATGATGATTTTAAAGCTTTTAGTACCACTACTAATTTCAAGGGGAAAAGCAATATCAACAAAGTAAGTGGGACTGTGAAGAAGGCATATCACAAGACACTCCTCCAAGTACATCCTGATAAGGTATTTCTTTAAAGTAGCACCAGTAGTAGTAATATTTGGTAGTGGTGGTACTAATAATGATAAGGGGGTTGATTGAGAGACAACACTAGTTTCGCGTGGAAACCTGTTCAATTGGCAATACATAACCACATACATCCATCATCCAACATATGTGTGTGCGTATGCTTATGCGTGTGCGCGTATTGTAATTTTCCACCATCTACTGGTATCGACTGTGTTTTCTTCTTCCTCCTCCTCCTCTTCCTCCACTTCCTCCTTCTCCTCATGTTCATTCAGGTCCGTGGATTGACAGTTCCTCAAAAGGTGCGAGCCGAGGCTATTTTTGAAGGATTGTCAAAAGCGTATCGTAAATTCGCTCATAGGTGTGAAAAATCCACAGCTGCAACATAGCGGATGGTGTCCCCTCATCCCATCGATCTATTGATCCACTCCATCATCGTCGTATACTTTTCTAAATCAACAAAAGCATGAATGACGTTGATAATAAATCAAAGTAATCCTGACACACGCTATGATGCATACTTCTTGAGCTTCGATACACGCGCACGAATTACGTATTGTCGCAGCAGCATCTGTATGTGGTTGACCTAATGTAAATATGAGACGAATGTAATGAATTAATCATTTCTCTCAATGATCATCCTAGTGCAGCCATGCAAAGCGGCGGCTACAATGCTCAAATTGCACTTGTCAGTTTCCATTCCATCGATTGTCTGATCACAAATGTCATGTTTGCAAAGCCAGCATGTTGTCTTACATGACTCATGCCGCACGCGCATGCATGCGTAAGGCATTTTAGCTCTACGTGATATGTTCTAGCATTGGGTTGTATGTGTGTTGCCGCCTCTGCCCCACATGACCCGTCTCAATTGATTGCGTGATCTTGTTCAACGAGTCAATGTTGTTTAACTTGTGTTCCTGTAAGTGGCGTAGGCAAATGATCAACATTCTCATCACTCAAAACGTACGTGCGACATGCAATGGTGAGAGACTAAACATGCATGGTTCCTACACATGCTAGCATGCGTGTCTCTTAGCATGCATGCCTGAATCACACATGCTACAGCTCATGCTAACAAGAGACTAAGCATGCACAGTTCCTACACGTACGTGTCTCTTAGAATGAGCATCGTCTTTGTCACATTGCCCGCGCTCTGTCATGAACTAGCTAGCTAGTGAAGCTTCCCAAATTGTTGGCTCCACAAACACATCGCATCCACTGCTGTCCATGTGATGGCGATGCTTGGAAGCTTCATGGTGATGCTAATTGCTAGGTCATTGCATCAAGTTTTGGGCATCAACCGTCCTGATAATCGTTTTGTGTTGATGCTCCTCTAGTCCTAGCTGGAACCTAGAAGCATCTGCTGCGTTCTGTACACGTTCCATTCATCTGCAAATGCAGAAGCAGATGCCCCCTAAGCTCCCGAGAATGCTGTGCAACTTCTTCGTGTCTTTCTTGAAGTCATCCACAGTGTTTCTCATGCAACTGCGTGCACTAATGTAGCGCAATGGCATTCCCTCAGTCATACAGCAGTCAAGCTGTGTCTGTAGCTGTTCCATGATGTCCACACTGATGAGCAACTGTTCACTAGCACCCCACTTTGACAAACAGCAATTTGTAGTGTGACAATTTGTTGTGCAGATGACATGTGAGAGATGCAACATGCACAATTTGCATGTAATGTTTGTCAATCAACAGCTACACGTGTGCACTGCTCCGGTTGCATGCATGGACACATTGCATGAACACAAACCATGTTGCTTGCTTCAATTTGATGCAAAACTGTGCCACTTGCTTTCACGTTTGTTCGATCGTTACCAGATCGACCAAGCTAGCTAGCAAGCTTTTTGTCACTGACTACTGCTTGAAATTCGTTATGTCCATGGCCGCTACTCGCCGAAAGCTAGAACTAAGAAGGGTCATTCTAGCATTGCTACGCAATTTTTGCAATATCTCAAGATGAGATTCAATCTAGCTTGCTAGATGCTGTCGCTTGTGTGAGAGTATACATCCTCTCGATGGCTAAAATTGTATCTCCTCATCATGGCACTCAGTTATTAGCTCCTTATGCGGGCGTCGTAGTAGACAGGACAATGCAACGTGACTTCGGAGTAATAACAATACCTACTGCAACAATCGAGCACACATGTAGCCAGACCTTGCTTACATCTAATAAAGGAACTGTGTGTAGCGCTAGATCATCATGTGATATGCATTAACGCTTGCAAAATGGACATGCATACATGCAACACATGTGATGTGCAGTAGACATGCACGTGCATGCGTAATTTATTTTTCATAGCTGCTATATATGTTACACATCAAGCTATTGGCTACTGCCAAATGTAATAATAAATAGGAGAGTCATTCACAGAAGTTCATCATCTTCATCATCATCCTCTTCATCTTTACCACTGAAACCGCCCTTTTTCTTATCTATATGACTTGCTTCCTCTTTCTTGTCGAATGAACCTGCTGCTGCTGGATCTTTATCCTCCCAAATGCTTGGCATTTCAGCTTCTACTATCTTCCAGCAGCAAGAGGGTATTCCCTGTGAATAGGAGGATACATTGTTTAATACCAGTGGAAAGCAAAGCTTAACAAAGTTTTTGCCAAAGTTTTGCCTCATATCTTTACATTTCAATAAACTATTTTTGAATCGTATGTTCTTTCGAACATCCTGTGTGCGTGTGTGAGTGTGTGTGTTTCTGCATAGATATCGATGATTTGGGAACATGATAACTACGGTGTCAATATATCCGCAATCCACGTATGTGTGTATGTATGTATGTATGTATGTATGTATGCCACTACCAGTTTCCCCCGCAAAGATTCTCCCCCTGTGCGTAGTTTCATGTGGATTTTGAACAATTGTCGTGCAATTTCCGATTCAAATCTCCTCACTTGTCGATAAAAACGTGGGGCGAATTCGGGCTGGTGAATGCAAAGCTCTGGCCATAGCTGAAAAATGGTGCAAAACACACACACACACACACACACACACACACATGTTCCTCCATCAAAAGTGAGTGCAGCAAAGAACGATATGTTGTTGCTATCATTATTATTATAAATAGAGCTACATACATAACTACACAATAGTAGCAGAGTAGTAGTAGTAGTAGTAGTAGTAGTTGCACGTTGTACCATCTTGTACTACAACTATTACCAGATTAGGTCGCATTGAGTATCGACTAAGGTAATTATGAGTCACAGAAACGGTGTCATCCAAGTTGAGAACAGCATGCCACCTGTGTAGTAGTAGTAGTAGCAGTAGTAGTAGTAGTTCAATGATAGTGAGTATCATCTTCATCTTCTTCTTCTTAATTACCATCGAATTAGACCATTGTCATCACCACTATTATTAGTATAATTAGTACTACATTGCGTTGTTGAATCCTCATTTTCCACTAGCAACTATACTACTACTACTGCTGCTGCTGCTGCTGCTCGTTAGTCTGCAACTATTATTCGCTACATACCATCCTGGAGGGACAAACACAATTTCGCCGGGATTTTGTAATATCTCCAACATCCTAGATGATTTTAGTAATGATGATGATGATGATGATGATGATGATGATGATGTCAAAGAGCAGATCATCATCGTCATCATCATCATCATCATCATCATCATCATTACCATTACCATTATCATATCTCAAAATATCATCTCATGTATAGGATCTCTCGTCTTCTTTTCTCTTCATCAATGCATAAATTTACGCAAAAAAAGAGAAGCGGTGCTAGTTATTGTCGGTTCTTTTCAATAATAACAATAACAATAATAGCAATAATAACAACAATAATAATTATAATAACAACAATTTGGTTGTATGTACATCTTTCGAGGAAATGGCGATGAGTGACAGTGCGATTGATTCCCAAGATGAGGATGATGATGATGAGGATGATGATGAGGATGATGATGGTCATCATCATTATAAGCTGCTCCCTCCCCCTCCTTCCCTTCCTTTATCACTTTCTCCGTATAAGAGCGAGTAGTAGTAGTAGTAGTAGTAGTAGTAGTAGTAGTTCTTTGTTCTCCCTTTCTTTTGAATTCCACAGAATTATCGGCATCATCATCATTTTCCTTGCTGTCGCCACATTCTTCTTTTTCTTCTTCTTTGTTGCTGTTCCATCCCCATCCTTCTCTTTTCAATCTGGGGTACACTTCTAAGAAGAATTTAACTGATTCTTTGGTAATATTGCTGTCATCATCATAATCAATACTGCTAGACGATGATTTCTTTGTAGCTCCTCCAATCAAACTTGGATCAGTATGGGGGGGGGAATAATACCCAACCTTAGAGAGATAAGTAGAGAGAGAGAGAGAGAGAGAGAGAGAGAGAGAGATGCGAGAGAAACATGCTCTGATGATGAGGGCTGATACTTATTATGACGACAGGTTACAACAACAACAACAGCAACTACTACTACTACTACTACTACTACTACTACTAAATCATCATCATCATCATCATCACACATATTATTCCTATCATTCACCCTCTCACCACAGGGAGAAGAAGAAGAAGGAAAAGAATGCATACTACGGTGATATAGGAGAGAACTTTTATACAAGGAAATAGTATATGGTGAAATGGAAAATATACACTTTGTATTTTTTCCAGGAGAGAATCATGATTTAATAGCAAATCAGCACAATAATGAGGTTATATTCTCAGTGCTACTGGGATTGATGGTTTATAGTAGTGACAAAGAAGAAGAAGAAAACAAAATAGGATCATCATCCAAAATACTACTACTACTGCTACGGCTACTGCTACAAAGACTTGGACATTTTAGTTTATGCTATAACGTATCATCATCATCATCATCATCTTCATCATCATCCTTTCAGCTGATGCTATTCCTATTCTATGGTGGTGTAACAAGACTAATGCACACAGCCACTACCACCACCACTACTACTACTACAACAACATCATCATACGTTTTTGGCCAGTGCAAAGAGCAAGCCAAGCTGACGTGTACAAAGGATCAAGATGGATTCCTACAGTTAATTATTGGAGGGGGGGGAGGTAAGGAGGAGAAGCGGATATGGTAAATGAGGAGGGGGGGGGGGGGTTAAGGAGGAGAAGTGGATATGGTAAATGGTTGTCCCAGCGATGTGTCTTACAATAACTTAAAAGTAGTTGTTTGAGCAGCAGCAGCAAGCATCATCATCATCATCATCATGTTTCACCACCGCCACCTGTTCCAGATCTCTCTGGGGCAAGCAGTATCTGATAGTAGTAGTAGTAGTAATAGTAACAGTAGTAGCAGTAGTAGTGTAGTAGTAGTAGTAGCAGTATCACCAGTCTAAATTAGTTTCTTGTTGTTGATGTCATAAAATCAAAGCAGTAGCTTACTCAATATCTAAATTATTCGTTTGCCATTTTATTCATAGACGACGGCACTTTTCTCTTAGTCTACAGTAGAAATGACAACTCTTGATACAAACTGCCACATGTTATCGTCGTTGTCGTCATCATCATCATCATCATACCCATCTGTGAGGTGGTCTTTCAAAGTAATAATTAAAGAGATCATCTTTAAAGATTTCCGGTGTTATGTACTCCTCCGCCATAACTTTCTCCTTTCCTAAGATAGTGGTAATGATTTAGGATGAGTTCTCGTATATATATATATATATATATATATATATATATAAATACATATATATACATATTTATATTTAATGATGATATATTATTGGTCCACTTGTACCAATAAATCCACCTGGGTACATCGACATTTGTTTCAAGAATTTTGTTAAAAGAACTTTGTTGAATTTCTGCTTTTTCCATGAAGATTTAAAAGAATAACGAGTATATACTTATTACACCATCATCAATCATAAACTACTGGGAAGCAGCAGCAGCAGCAGCAGCAGCAGCTTACCGTTTCTATCTACGAATGCGCTGTCGTAGATCGCAAGAGGAGAATCGTCCTGATTCTCCAAAGAATATCTAAGAAACACAAGGAGGACTGTGTACTTGCATACGGATGTAGTAGTATCATATGTTTGCTCATCATCATCATCTTAGTCCCAATTAATTACCTTGCGAAATCGCTTAGTGATATGGTAGCTGTATGCGTATCCGACAGCCTGAAGTGTGAGTTGGGAAACCTACTGGCCAGCCTTTCAAGGGTCCACAATCCTCGGAGAGACGACGGTGATGATGATGATGATGATGATGATGATGACGATGATGATGATGGTGATGATTGGGAGGAGGCGGAGGAGGATGAGGGGGTAGCAGAGAAAGAGGAAGAAGACGATGGAAGCAGTAGCGATTTTGTTGGTAGTGATGATGAAGATGACAGCGAATAATGCGACGAAGGAGAAGAGGCACTTCCACTACTGTTACTACTACTACTACTAAGACCACTTTTACCATCCTCCTCATTACCAGTAGTGATATTATTACGACTACTACTACTACTACTACTACTACTACTACTACGGGTTGTTGCAGCAGTGTTGCTTCCCGTTGTTGTCGTCGTAGTCGTCGTAACAGTGTTACTGCTGGTCATAGAGCTGCTGCTGCTGCTGCTTGTCTTTCTTCTAACACTACGGGTACTGCTACAACAACTGCTACTTCCACTCTTCTCATCATTAAATCTGATATTCTCCCCTCCCCCCATACAAGGCCATTTTCTAATCGATTCCCCAGTTAGCAATACCGGGATGCCATTTCCACCATAACTTTTTTCGAACCTCAAGGAAAAATCCTGCAATTGCGTAAATGAAGAGTAGCACACAACTATAGATAATGATGCTGTAGTAGTAGCAGTAGTAGTAGTACCGTTTCTGATATTTTGTCAATGTTTATTTCTGGGGCAGAATTGATGGAAGTCACACTTTTTCTAAGCTCAGATCGTAGCCTTTCCCATCTTTCTTGGCCTTTAACCTTATGGCGGGGGGGGATGGAGACAACGAACGCTGAACCGCCGATTTGCACTATCTTTAATACTTACAACGGAAGATTACTACATTTTACAGTGGGGGCAGGAGAGGGGTTTGCTATTTGAAATGTGTTTACCCTTACAGCGGGCATTCAAACTACTTGTCAATTTATATATTGCTACTACTTACTACCGTTGCAAGACTGAGACGATTCCAAGTATTGGCCGCGTACTTTGGACGAGCGGCATATTTCAGCGACTTTATTCTTCTAAAATATGATGTGTAAAAAAAGAATAGGAGTGAAGTATTAAATAAGCCTAATAGTAGGCTTGGTGGTCTCAGGAGGCACAAGGGAAGCATGTGCTCTCCTTATTTTGGATATAACGTAGTAGTGTCCCTGCTTTTATTCGCAGTAGTACTAAAAAACAATCATTGTACCTCCAAAAGAGCTTCGCCTCCAGACTTTTGTCCCTGAAAAATACAAATAATGTGCTAGTTACTCAAAGTAATAAATTCAGTCTGAAGCATTTATCATACTGTTTTTCCCTGTGTGATTTCAAAGCTTTCCCAAGGGCGTAGGCAGATGTAATGACTGCAATCATTTTTATGAGACTCCCATGCTTGCGGAGTGAGGAAGATAGAGGAAGTGATGGATGAGAGAGGAAAGCGCCCATCGTTGTTGGCGCTTTCCCTAGTTGCAATGGTCGCTAGTCCTCATCGATCGAAATTATCATCATTTGAGAAGCGAAGAACCGACAACTATCCTACGATATTCTCCCGTGTTAATTATTGACCAAATTCAGACAGGATAGACACTTTTCCTACGATATTGTTATATATTAACTATTGATCAAATCGAACAGCAGATTAAAGCAGCCGCTGATATCATCATCATCATCATCATCATCATCATCATTTTAGAAGTTATAGACACTTTTAATAGGATATTTTATGTGTTAAATATTGATCAAATTTAACAGCAGCAGCAGATTAAAGCAGCCGCTCCTAGATCTTCCATGCTTCCGCGCAGCCTGTACGAAGGGGGGGACCCAGGAATCCTACGTGTATGTATCTTGTAGTGCCATTTTATAACGTTGTTGACAGCTTGTGTGTGTGTGTGTGTGTGTGTGTGTGTGTGTGTGTGTGTGTGTGTGTGTGTGTGTGTACATAGAACGAGGAGGGGCTCTCAGAGGACGAAGTAAGTGTTCATTTACGGTTCATGCCCCATTATTAACGCTAAGATCTTTACTGAAATTAGAAACCTATGGAGCGTAAAAACTCGACACCCGTGGTAGTGGAGGGCTGGGAAGTTAAAATATTCGATGCAAATGTGGAGTATCATCATCCCGCAGCACATGCAGGAGATGAGGAGGAGGAGGAGGAGGAGGAGCAGCGGCAGGAAGAAGATTGGGACGAATACGACGCATACGAACGCGAATTGTAAGCTAACAAACCTATGTACACTGTGCTCTAAGCTAATGACATCGTTGTTTTATAATAAGGGAAGAGATCGAAATGATGAAAAAGGACTTGATCCGCTCTTTGCGAAGTAATCAGAGATTGTTTTGAATGCTCAACAGGCTTGCATAGGAAGAGTATATTTTAAATCATCAGGGTTACAAAAAATATTTTATTGTCTTGCTTAGCTAAGCTTCTCACAGAAAAAATATTACGCTATGGATTTTGCTGCAGATGAGTGGAAGTTTTCCCACCTGTTTTCTTTTTCTGGCGACGCAGCGTGTAATTGAGAACATACTTTCTATACGTAATGACAGCGTGTGTGTCCAAGCTGTCTGGGGATGTCGGCTACCAAATAGGAATATGGAGTATTGGGTCCATTCTGACCTTAATAGGGTGAGTGAATAATGCGACTCATTTGCCAAAAAAATGAACAGAGCAATTGCTACGACGATGATGAATACATGTAACGAGTACAATACGTAAGTCACTTTTCATAGACAACATTTGAATTATAAACCATTTAATTTTTATTGTATGTCTTGGATCATTGCATGGGACAAAAGATAACTGCTTTTTTGATGACCATTCGTATCCCTTTAGGTATACATTCCATAGAAGATTTCCATATCACATAAACAGGCCGAAGGTGCAGGAAAAAGATTTTTTCCGCTGGGTGCTAACATTTTTTGCAGATAGCATAATATCGTAGGAGAGCAAAAAATAATAATGAATCAAAGTTTCCATGTGCGAAAAACAATAATCTCTAAATTGCGAGGAGTCGTCATCATGCACTAGATGCATGCTTTGCTCATTGACATGCTGCAGATCAGATCGATACAGCAGCGAAAAAATAGCTGCTCACGCAGTGTGGACACATCCACGTATGTACATTAAAATCTCATTGTGTTTGCATTGCGCACAACAGAGCAGCTAGCCTATGCACCATTGTTTTGACATGAACGCAGACCAAAATATACGTGTGCGCACTTATGCGGAATCACTTTGCATTTTCAACGTGCAAAAGTAAAGAAATTTATGGCACAAACGATGCCACGCGTGCGCAGACAAAACGACGCTATGTGCGTGCAGAGAAATGACGGTGCAGCGATGCTGCTAGTTTTCACTGTCACTACATCATTCAAAGTTTGCTTTGACATAATCTTTTTGCACAATGATGTAATAATTACTGCTGCAATCTGATTTTCTGCAATCATAAGAATACAGAATCTCCCCTGTCTTTTTGGATGCTTCATCTAATACTTTCATTGCACAGATTCTCATAAGAAATCTGCTGGCCTTCTTGCCCCAAAGCATATATTATATTCAACAAATACTGAGTGTACACGCTAAATGGTTCGTGATAGATCGAGTATACTTTCTGCTTTCAAGACTAAAAGAGCTTCTTTGGTGGACGGCGTCCAAGCATACTGCGTTTGGTGACCTCACCATTCTTGTCATATTCCGAAACAATTTTTTTCACGTACTCTGGTACATGTCTGCAATACAATGGCGAGAGTATAGGGGTGTTGTTTTTGTGATTTGCTATACTATTTTTATTTTGTGATATGTTTATTACGTGCACGTCTTAGAGAAAGAAGGCATACCCATTGATGACCACAAATTCTCTCTTATACGCTCAATCACTTGGCAAACGAGCCGATACATATTTTGCAATTTGTGCTTTTTAGCGATTCCTTAATATTCTAATGGTTCTTCAGTCTATTGATACGATACTGATACTCTTCGAGATCTCTAATTCGTTGTTGGTATGTACTACTACTACTACTACTACTACTACTACTACAACTACTAATACCGATCAGCATGTTCTGCTTTGAAGTTGCGTTGTACATAAAGATAGTTTCTACGTTGTGTTGATGATATTTAGGGGATATTATGTATGAGTTCCAGTCTTCTATCATGGAAATAGGGGAATTAATACGTTTGCAATCATTTTTTTGTTATTGTTGCTCAATGACATAATATTTTACACTTATATTACCATGCGAACCATGATGATGATAATGATGATAGTGATGACGATTATAATGAAAACACTACCGAATCCAGTGATAGTCAAGGCTATATCTAGCGAATTCCAGGCCTTTAGGCCCAATCTGATGATGATGATGATGAGGAGGAGGATGATGATGACACCACCCGCAATAAGCGCAGAACAGAAGACAGAGCACATGCAGCAGCAGTAGCAACACAGCTCATATTATACCATCGTGAATGGATGATACCAAAATATCTACAACTCAGATGAACAAACAAACACCCCTATAGTACACAAACCACTAAATCAATCAATAAGTCGATCACACCTACCTTTTCAAGAATCCATGCTATGATCCTCCCTACAAATCTTGGAGCTGGCTGCTGCGTGGTGCCTATGTTGTTGGGAACGATTAATTAACGAATTTTCTAAATCGTACGACGTAAATGCTACTGCTGCTACATTTCTACAATGTTCAGTAGTAGGTTGTATGTTAGAAGTAGTAGTAGTATTAGTAGTAGTATTAGTAGTAGTATAACCGCCATATTCTGGCCCTAGAGTAGCCTGATCATCGGTCTTAACTGTCTGATGTAATTATAAAGATGATAATTGATCAATGATGAGGATGATAGAGAGAATAATAATGGGAACAACGATGATGCTATTGATGCTAATAAAGAAATTGATATTGGTGATGATGATGATGGTAATGACTGGGTTGTATTGAAAAAGAAGATTCTTTGCGAAAATCAGTTGATGCTTGATATCCCTTTCCTTTTCCTTCCCCTACTACTCCTCATCATTTTCCTCCTCCTCCTCTTCCTACCTCAAGCACAAATGGGGTTCGATCTCCTGATTCCATGGGAGGGGATATGTCCAAATCTGACCTGATCTATTATAAACAGCATGAATTCATTCATTGATTCTTCATCATAAGCACCATTGAATATGAACACAAACAATGCTATCATCTTAAACAAGTGGTTGGTGTGGCGTTGATGCCATAACCAGTAGTAGGCATCACAACACTTCTGATCATACCAGCTCAAGCATCTCGGAACCCTTAGCATTTCGTACGACAACCGTCTTGATGATGATGATGATGATGATGATGATGATGATACAACGTAGTAAACAGCAATTAGTTGTTGATGTATGTATAGTATGTATGTATGTATGTATGTAGCGGAGGATCTACTACCTGCTCATGCTCATTCATGTCTCGATTTTGCCACGGTACCCCCATATACCTTGCAGTGGTGTGTACAATTATAAATAATCCAGATATCAATAACATCTTATTGCAATAATGATAACAATTAAGTCGCGTACAACTGACAACAAAAGACAAACCACACAAGTTTGGAGAGAACGATGAGCAAAGAAAAAGGAAGTAACAAAAACGGGAGGGAGATTACAACAACAACAACAACAACTACTACTATTACTACTATGATGATGATGATGATGATGATGATGATGATGAAACACATACACATACCCAACAACAAGGTCAGCAAGATTATTCATGTAGTCGAAGCAAGAGTAACATGAAGGCGCAATCACATCCTGTTTGTAGTTTGTAGTAAATCATTGGTGGTCATCATCATCATCTTTAGCGACAACAACAACAACAACAACAACAACAACACTGCTATTATGATCATTATCACCTTGAGATCATCAGCAGGGAGACTGAAGTAAGGTGTCTTTTCCATACGTCCATCATCATGCTTAAGATGAACCTGATCGTGATTATGGCAATGATCATACTCATGCTCTGTGATGATATCGAAGCGTAATTAGCGTTTTTCTTCTTTGTATACGATGTGTTACTATCACTACTGTCATCTGTTGTTGTTTAAGTGCTCTCTTTATATATTATTTGTACGTTATAATCCTGCATGAATTCGTAGTTTGTCACAGTTTCAGGTTCCTAATGATCCGATAATCAACACGAGGATGATGATGATGATGATGATGATGATGGTGATGCTGATAATTACAATGATGATGATAGTGATAACGATGATGAAAGGAAGCAAACATGATGACCCACGAATAATACGTAAATTGTTACTGATTCTATTGTATTATAGATATTCAACAAGAGATATGACATATTTTTAGTGAGTGAGTGAGTAGGCGAGCTCCTCTTTCTTATAAATATGTTTTGAATAAATACATACATCAGACGCAGCTTTCAAGAACTTCTTCAATCCTGATGTGATGTGATGTGATGTGATGTGATGTTATGAACTTCTTCAATCCTGATGTGATGTGATGTGATGTGATGTTATGAACTTCTTCAATCCTGATGTGATGTGATGTGATGTGATGTAATGTGTAAGTGTTTTTGGGGGGGTGGGGAGTGGTCGCTGTTTGTGTGAAAAATGGTACTACTGTTTGTAATTTGCACTAGTAGAATTAGTACCTTTGTTTGGCCCATTATCGACGCAGAAAGTTCCAAGAACATATAGGTTCTCTAATCCCCCCTGTATGTAGTAAGTAAGTTTGAAGTAAGTAATTAGTAGCCGCAGTGATGACAACGATCAACCGAATCATCATCACCATCATCATCATCGTCATCGTCATCATCATCATTAACAACAACGACAACTATTCCCATGAATGATACAATAGTATTAATCTACAGCCGCATTTAGTAGTTACAAATACTACAATCAAGCTTGATCATTATCAGTGTAGATGATCATCATCAGGGCTGCTTTCAGTGATAGTCTTCCTTCCTCTACTACTACTACTACTACTAATAATAATAATAATAGCGCACACCAGCACAGCAGTTTTCTGCGTCGTTTTATGATTAGAAATCATCATCATCATTATCATTATCATCATCATCATCATCATACCCTCACCATCATCTTTATCGTCACATTTACCTGGCGAAGATGCGGCTCTATTGCTCTCAAAGCTGATACCTGATGATGATGATGATGACGATGCAGTAATCAATTTGCGTAGAAAGAAGAAGAAGTAGTAGTAGAAGAAGAAGAAGACTAGTAAATCTCTTCTCCTCCTGAATTGTATGATGATAAAGATGCTTCTTCGATCTTTCTTCTTCGTTCTCCAAAATGAAACAAGGTCTGCTCGTTGCATTGAATTTGCTGGCTACTACTTGTTGTTGTTGTTGTTGATATTATATATATATATATATATATATATATATACGGTGGCATCTACCGAGCAACCGACTCCGATAAACAGCAGACTTTTAATCCCTTTCTTCTCCACCTGTTTTGTGTTTTCATCATCATTAATACTTTTACTATTTAGTGGTAGTAGTAGTAGCAGTAGTAGTAGTAGTTGTTGTTGTTGTGTAGTTGTAGTAGTAGCAGAAGAAGAATAGAAGAAGAAGAAGAAGAAGAAGAAGAAGAAGAAGAGGAAGCAAGAAAGAGGAATGGCAATAGGACAACTATGCACTTGTCACTATCATCTCTATGGTATATAATATGTTGTGAAATGTGGTTATTTATCACTTCATCTAATACGCTTAGATTCGGTGAGAGGCAAGGTTTAACTCCACGTGAAGCCAACACCTCTTCCACCTGGTAGTAGTAGTCAGATTAGGTATATCATGTTATGTATATTATGTATATTATGTGTGGTATAGGTGAATACTCTTTCAGCGCAACGATGGCGACTCACACATTAAAATGCAAACATCATCATATGAAATAAAGATGCACCAACATTTATGCTGCACACTCTTGCAACCCACACCCATACACACACACACACACACGCGCGCGCGCGCATATCTACTTAGACAGAATATGAATATTATTTTGTTGTGTTATGTTGCGTTGTGTATTTAGTATCAACAATATAATCGCGTGGTGTTAGGGGTATGAGCTAGAACCGAAGTGGCAAGAATCGGTTTAGGGGCCATTGGGTCATTATCTTGGCTCTGGACGCAAACAACCTTAACATAGTAACAACATGTTATCAGAACGACAACAAGAAGTTGAAGAAGAAGAAGAAGAAGAAGAAGAAGTAGTAGTTGAAGAAGAAGAAGAAGAAGAAGAAGAAGAAGAAGAAGAAGCAGAAGAAGAAGAAGTTCATGTTTATAGAAGGGTTTTATCCAATATTCAATGCTGATAGCAGCTTCGACGGCAATAGAACAATTAGAGGAGGAAGAGGAGGAAGAGGAGGAGAAGGAGGAGGTCTTCTCACCACCACTAACTTGGTGTGCGTGTAGTAATAATTAGCATTGATATCAAGTGCATTATGCATCTCCATCTTCATTTAACAATCAAGTACTAATAACTTACCCCGTCAACTTTGCCTGACTGAAGCATTTGCATAGCAACAGACGTGACAATCCCTAAAATTATATGATGTTATTTAGAAATTGAATCAACCTGCAATGAACGAAGAAGATATAGAGAAACACATCAAGAAGAAGAAGAAGAGATAGGAAAAACCAAAAAGGAGCAACCCTCCCCCCCCCTAGTCTTCAAGCTAAAACAGGCTGCTGCTGCTGCTGCTGCTGCTGCTGCTGCTGCCTCTTCTTCTTTTCGTCGTTGATTCATGTTTCAAGATGCGTTAATGCTCTGCTGCTGCTGCTGCTGCTTGCACAATAATATCATATATATCAACATTTACCCGTCCACTGCGCCCCAGGTAGAGGCTGCTTTTTCCGTGCATATCTGATGACGAGTAGCAGTAATAGTCATAGTAGTTGTAGTTTTAGCACATCAAATGACGTCAACCATCAAGTAAACAATGATCACAAATTCACTGATAGTACTGCTAATAACCGTGGGTATGGCAGTGTAGAAACACACACACAAACACACACACACACACACTAGATACTACTCACATGATGTCGTCGTACACCCCAAAGTGTACTTGATTCATGTCGGCCATATCTAGTGACGATAGATACAAAAAAAAGGCGAATATCATGCCTCAATGCAATCGAGGCTACTTTGCCAAACTTTCATGTCGTAAACCATAAAATACAATATTTGGCTGCACAGATCAACATCAAAACTTTTTTGTGAAAAATAAGGTTGACAGTGTTGCCATCATATTCATCTAATCAACATCAGCAGCAGAAGCATTCTTCGAGTTTTAGAAGAGAAAGAAAAAGAAGATGGTGGCGATGATGGTAATGATGAACTGAAGGAAGAATACCTCTCTTTCTTCCATGCACTCCTGCCTCTAGCTTTTCCACCTTAGACATTCCATCTATAGCAAACCAACAACAAGATGATGTCACTACTACGGAGGCGACTAGTAGAAGACACCCAAGAAAGGCTGTTGTTGTTTTTCAATCCTTCCTTTTGCGATTATTGTAATACCGCTATTCTGATTCACGGGCAGCTTGTTCCTCCTGCTCCTACTCCTCTCTCTCTCTCTCTCTCTCTCTCTCTCTCTCTCTATCTCTCACACTCTTGGCTATTATGTATGTACCCAACCCTACCCCCACCACCAGCACCAAACTTGTAGCAGTAGGTATATAGATAGGTACTTCTACCTCCCAAAAACGCACAAGCCTCCTTTACATGAGCAATATAATAACTGTAGTAATAAGATATATGAGTGATGGCTGTGTCAAGACAGCAATACTTCCAGAGAGTTCTCAAATGATAGTACATAGAATCGATACACAACCATTTCTATCGCTGTTGGTATCCACTACTTAGTCTCCAATCCTACTACCGGATACTGCATATTATTCATAATAATGTGTACTAAACAACGTACGTGTCACATAGCCCACATTGACTGCAATGCTCTTTCGCAGGATATGTTCCTAGCATTTTACATTCGTGACAATCATCAATTATTCGAATATCGTGCACACTATCAGTTTGATAATCATCATCATCATCATCATCATCATCATCATAAATATCGTAGTCATATATTTTTACCTCCTGGTTTGATTGGCCGTGATGTTTTCCTCCAGTCTCTAATAAACGTGATCAATCGAGGATAATAATAATAATAAACGTGGGACCTTCAATTGTTATCGTGTTGTGACTAAGCACAATCCCTCCCTAACGCTGATGATGACCGTCCCTCCTCCTCCTACTCCTCCCTCTGGAATTATGTGTGACTACTACAATACTACTACTTCTACCGAATAGGTCCTCCTTTTTCATTATCTCCTTCCTGGTATTTTGTGCTGACAAAGAAGGGCAAGTTTCTGCTACCACCACTTAAGGATCCTCTCTTCATGCTCACGAATGATCTTGAACTGCTTGCGACTACTGTGGTGGTGGCCCCGATCTTTGCGGATCGGAGCGGGGGTACTGATCTCAGGGAGATGCTGGCAACTAAAAGCAAGGCAGCAACTACTACAAACGCAAAACGCATCGCGTGCCTCCCCCTCATCACTTTTCGATGCTGATCAGGAGAGTGATCTGATGAGGCGTAGTGGGGTACACGTGTTTCCTCACCTAAAATGCCATTCTTTTTCGTCCCTGCGACATTGAATTTAGGCGCAAAATGCATGATACATGAAAAAGAGGACAACATGCTATGCTCCAGGAACAAAAAAAGAGATTCTGCCACAGTTTTGGAGATTATGTAGAGATTAGGAGATTACTTAGAGGCTGAAACCACCTCTTTGTTGATTTTGATGAAAATGGCATTGTTTCTTAGGAGTTATTGACGATGATTCTCTGTCGTAGGCATTATTATTATTATTTCAAGGAAAAGTGCTGTGTAACATCATTCATTCAACCATTAAGGGTGGGTGGGTGGATGCTTTATGGCTTTTCACCGTAGTAGTGTGTACATCATGACCAAATGGATAGCTTACTTTGCTTCTCTGCCTTTTAAACAGCACTCCTGCAACGCAGGCCATCCAGAAATAATGGCCACCTCGTTGCGTTTCCTGGTGGTTTTATTATTTTCTTCTTGCTCAACACGGGCAGAAGGTAGCAAGAATTCATCGTATACTCATGAACCTACACTCCTCAGCTCTTGAAATAATGTCAGAAGGTTCCAATGAATTGGTGGTTGATACAATATACGGTCCTGTGAAAGGCTATGTTCAGGATGGGATGAGGTTAGATCATCTTGAAATGGCGTATTTATTATTATTCTTCTTCTCTTTCAAAGTACAAGTTGGCTTTCACTAATACTAATTTATTCTACTTATCTACAACATGATGTCTCTAAGGGTATTTCGAGGTATTCCATACGCCGCTCCACCTCTCGGTGATTTAAGATGGAGGCCTCCACAGCCCCATCCACAATGGGCGCCTTCCGTGAGAGACGCCACAAATTTTGGCGCTACATGTATCCAAGCGCCCGGTGCTTGGAATACTATAAACACGACGGTCATGAGTGAGGTAATATATAGTACATGTAGTAGTTTTGAACATACTACATTGCTAATAAGTACAAAGGTGTTGATACTGTAACTACTTCAGGATTGCCTGTTTATCAACGTTTATGCGCCGTTGTCTTCTAAGAAATCCAATGATCTCGCGAGTGAAGATGAAGAAACGACGTATCCGGTGATGGTGTACATCCACGCTGGAGAATTTCGATTTGGTTCCTCGAACGATGCTGAAAATAACTTCCCATATTTCTCCGATGAGGTACTACAAGTACTACTAGTAGAGCAGAGTAGAGTAGTAGTAGCAATAGGACGGCAAAAATGAAGAATGCCACAGTTAAACTGGCATTATTGCCAAATGTCTTCCATGAATAACAACAAAAATCTCGTCTGTCTGCAAGAAGCTGTTCTTGAAATTGTTTTGTTGTGTTGCAGATTGTGTTGGTGACATTCAACAATCGACTTGGTGTATTTGGGTTCCTTGGGGCAGACGAGCTTCGCTCAAGATCTCCATCAGGAGGCACTGGAAACTACGGCATTGAGGATCAGGTACTAGCACTTCTATATGTTGTTGTTTTTTGTTCTTGTTATTATTACCTGTGGAGGAGTAAGAAGGTGAGGAGGAATAACAAAATAGAATTTGATGAAGGAAGCTAGCTAGAGACAAAAATAGAAGATGAATTTACCAAAACTTGAATGTGAGTTTCGCCCCTCCATTGCCACCCCTCGTTTCTCACAACCACCACCAATACAGCTTCCGCCATCCATAATTCGTTGGTCTGATCATCACAATCATTCATGATCATCATTCTCGCCGTTGTTCATTATTCATCACTTGCCCCCTCCTCCTCCTCCTCCTAACTGCTGCTTGCTTAGAGAGAAGCACTAAGGTGGGTCCGGAAGAATATTGGGAATTTTGGAGGAAATCCAAACATGGTAACCATTTTTGGAGAGTCATCAGGGGGCACCTGCGTCGGTATCCATCTCACAAATCCAAAGAGCTTTGGTCTTTTTGACAGAGCGATTCTTGAATCACCAGGATTATACCAAGAAAAACCATACTCGCATAGCCAAGAAAACTATCGATACATTCTCAGCTCTCTTGCAAGCGTAACTGAAAAGGATTGCAGGTTTGATTCTCCGAAGCGATTTGACGTGTATCCTGGAACAATTATCTTTCCGAGGGAGGAGCCCATCTCGACGTTTGCCGGTTCGTCAAAAGATGCAGCAGAGAAGGCTTGTTTGGCTGTAGCAAATTGTGTTGCTTATGAGTTGGATTCAAGCAAGAATACGACGAAGCTCTACCAAAGCACCCGATTATATGACCTCAAGTCTATGGGAACCATGGTATCATCCAGATACGCTTCTGGAGTGCTGTCTCCAGACTCCTCAACAACCCCAACCAGCAGCATCAAATGCCTATTATCAGCCGACGCCAAGGTATTGACGGACGTCTCTATGAGTCTACCCCACGATGATACCTTCAGTACCGACAGCTTTGCTCCGGTGCTTGATGGTGTTGATTCTGCAATGTCGATATCCGCAGCGCTGTCCCAGGGTATCATAGCACCCAATGTTAGTGTAATGTTCGGAAGCAACCTGGATGAGGCCACGGAGTTCATGAATCTCTGCCCCCCCCTCCGATGCAACGCCTCTAAAATTGAGTTCCTTGAGTGGGCAGAGCAAATGTATGGAAAGACATTTAAATTCGGGCAGCTCTTCAAGTTATATAACAACCTCACTCTTCCGTTGCCTATCTGCCAGGACCACCATTATTATACTACTAACTCCATCGATGATAGCGCTGGTAGTGGTAGTAGTAATGGAATTAGCTTCGATGACACATCAGCAGCAGCAGCATTAGGATCATCATCATCGTCATCATACTACTACAATTCGGCTATGAGGTCTGCAACAGATTTTGGCCTTCTTTGTCCATTACGTAAATTGGCCAGGGTTGCTGCTACTGCTGCTGCTGCTGCCTCCTCCAACAGCTCCTCCTCCCGGTCATCATCATCATCGCTATATGGGTACCATTTCACCCACACGCCTATTTACAGTGCCAACTTTCCCAACATGAGCTATATGGGGGCTTGCCATGGCTGTGAAGTTCCTTTTGTATTTGGAGATTCATTCGAACTAAAATCTCCAGCGGAGCTCAAGCTAGCACAGCGCATGGGATGCTATTGGAAGAACTTTGCTTCCACCGGAAATCCAAATACAGGTGTCTGCACTACGATCACAACAGGAAATGATGATGATAATGATGATGATGATGATGATGATGATGAAAAGCTTCCTTTCTGGCCAGCCTACACGTATAATAGTGCTGCTGGGGTTGGGAAGGATAGTACTGCTGCTGAGACCGAAGAAGTTCTACTGCAGCTCGACACAGCGGAGAATCTGGCTCTTTTACCACGTTATCATTCCGAGGAATGCGACCTCTTTGACAACTCCCAAGCCTATCCATCCTACCCCATCGTAGAATTACAGCACCCTTACAAAAAGTAGTTGGATAGGTCTCATCAATCCGGCAACGTCATTCTTAAAATTTCCTTTGAGCTACTACTGCACGTAGCTTTTGCGAGAATTATGGAACGCCAGTCTTCATAAGGTGGATGCATATTCTGTATTCTACACCTCTGGACAAGAAATGTTCACTAAAAGCTTCCGATTTATTAGTTAATTCCTCTTTAACACACATTTGTAAGTCGTCAAAGTTCAAATATTAAAAAACAAGATTTTCACAATCTATCGGTCGTGCTAGTGTGGTATCAAGCATGCACGTGCGGCCAATTCGATTCTGTACATGCTTGGTGACAACAAGTAACGCCTACAAAGACTAAGCGCGCCCCACCATGCATCTCGCTTTGATCACAAGCACCACCGCCGTTCAGCATGCTCAACTAGGCTGACGATTAAAATTTTTGAAACATTCATTACATTGATCTAATGCACTATTGCAGCTAGCTATCCAGATGCAATGAGCCATGATTGTCGTGAGGCCATACGTGGCTACTGTCGTAGCAGCGACGTGCAAACACACATCGATCAGTTGCACTAGCACGTACTCTAGGTACTAGCGTACAGTCCAAACAAAAACGTACAATGCACGTGGATCCCGCATTTACTTGTTGTCAGTCAATTTGAAAGTGAATCATGGCCAGACAAGCCCATGCGTGCAGGGAAGCGTTGTACGTTATGCGCGCATAAATACACAACATGTCTAGCATGGATTAGCGTCATTGGACAACGCCATTGAACAATAGATTTAATTGGTCATCAAGTTCGTCAAGACTGCTTTGGCGAAATATCGTAAGGTGGGCGTCTCTGCTGTCCCAGATTGCATTAATACTATGTGCTACACAGCGACTCTACGGCGCAGATAATTCTTACATTCTGAGGCAATGACCACAGAAGATTCCCTGATGGAAGCTGACACCAAGTCTCGGTTCTCACGCTCTGGTACTTGTGCTAAGATAATACGCAATCGGTTAAATTGCATTATCTCAGCGATCGGTATCCATCCTGTTCCAATGTGTGGGTTTACTGGATCGGTTTCCATGCGTGTCGTCGTCTTATTTTCTTTAACAGCTGTAGAACCTTGGCCACCTTCCTTCTCACCATGATCAACTCCTACCGTGCCGATGTTTTTGGCATCATCGCCCATGTTTACTAGCTTTCTGTCTATTATTGAAGAGGTGGTCGCAACTTGCTTGGATTGCAGGAATCGATCCCGTGAGAAATTCGAGTCGCCAAAGTAAAACTCTATCTGCTCGCGAAGCTGTTGTTGCAACGGCCTGATACAATCACGCAACAAATAGAATGTGTGTTATGCTCGGTTGTTGTTCCGGTTTTCCTCTCTTTTTAAGATGTAATACGAATTACGCATAAACTTTTCTAATGTTGTTGATCATGATGTTGCTAATTGTCTTCTCTATTCCTTAGTTGTTGAATAAGAAATGCATTTTGAACACCCACCTTGCACGGTAGTGTGCCTCCTTTCTCAGTGAGTAAAGGGAAGGACATTTACGACCCCTCCCCCCCCTTCTTTTCCTGAAGCTATGGCTGTTCCTCTTAGAATAATGATGAGACTTTGAATTTTTTGAAGGAGTCTTTCCAGTTCCCTCCCCTTTTATTACTACCCCTTTTCCATCCGTTGCTGCTGTAGGTGATGATGATGATGATGGTGATGATGATGATGATGATGATGATGATGAGGGGTGAGAAATCTGGGTTGCGGTGGGGCTGCATTCAAACTGGTACCAGCCTTCTTTTCCAGCTTCTGCTATTGCCACCTCTAATGGTGATGATGATGATGATGATGATGATGAGGAGGAGGAGCATGATAGTGGACGGAAAAATTTCCCCAGAAGCATCGATTGAAAGTGTAATAGTACCATATGAGTACCATGCCAACCGGGTGGCAATGATGCAGCCTTCTCGCTTGGCGTTTTGGTACCGAATAATCCAAGAATAAGCGATCTTATTCCCACAACACCTACAACGCCTGCAAGACCCCCAACTGCTAATGCCTTTTTAGCTGCTGCTGCTGCTGCTGCTGCTGCTGCTGCTGGCGTGATCTTTAATGCTGCTGCTGCTACTGCTGCTATCACCACAGCTCCTCCCTGTAGTAGCAGTCCTCTTCTTGAGAATAGCACCTTCCACCATTTACCTCCTCCTACTGCTTCTTCTTCTTCTTCTTCTTCCTTCTTATCCTCCTCCTCTTCATCATCATCATCATCATCATCATCATTCACCTCGGCCAACAGCAGCTTCTTTCTGAGGGGAAACCGAATCACAAAAGGGGATAGAACTGCCATGTTCCGGGCCTTCTCCTTCGCCGTGAACAAGCATTCTAGCTCATCAACCGCCTTACAGAGACCATAAAGCGGAAGGAACGGCAGCCGCACAACCCAAAGCCACGGCCTAAGGATGGATGCATGGAAGAACATTAGTGTGTACTAATTGTGATGATGATGATGATGATGATGATGATGATGATGCTCATCAAAGATGATGATTAGGATGACGTTATCTCAGTGGTTGCGACGGTGTTCCTTTTCTCTCACTCTCTCTCTCTCTCTCTCTCTCTCTCTCTCTCTCTCTCTCTTCTATGGTATGAGCAATGGTTTGTTGAACATGGATCTTGCTACTGCTGCTACTGCTGAGCACATCGACTGCCACATGTCTCTATACACTGCTTGCTACTGTATCATTGCTACTGCTACTGCTACTGCTACTGCTACTGCTACTACCTCTCAGGTTCTCCCATGACATCTGTGAGGTTTGTTAGCTTGCCAAGAGAAGGATAAAACTGGTTGCCATGAAGATCGGAAAAGGTCCCAACATCTTGCAATGCTCTTAGAGGAGTTGGGAGGGCATGCCCACTAGCAGGTGGCAGAATAGCAAGGAGCTGCACTAACGGTGGGATGGGAGACCCTGCCTTACCCGTGATAACCATACTCGCAGTGCTGCTGCTTTTATCATCATCATTATCATCATCAACATCAAATCGATCTTTCTCTGTCCGTGATGAGTAGTTGAATAGTGGCTCATAATGGCTCGGTAGAGGAGGGGGGGGACTAGCAAGAAGTTCCTTTTTCTCCCCCTCTCGCCCTTTTCCTTTGATTCTCAATGATGATGATGATGATGACGATGATGACGATGTTAATGCTCTTGCCATTATTCGTGACATTGCACTTTTCATATCTCCCACCACCTCTCCATTCAGTAAATTCTTCAGCTCTTTTCGCTTCGTTGCCATCGTCATATTGGAGTGGGTGGTAGAGTCAAGATTACCACATTTTCGCGCATATTCTTGCTTTCCTTCTTCTTGTTTCTCATTATCACAACAACTACTCCATTGAGGGTTAAAATAACTCTTCGGTGTGCTTGCCAAATCAATGGTCAATGGCGCATAGTGGAACCTAGTAAACGAGCACACCCGCAATTATATAATCGCTGATACGATCAATGAATAGAAGCATAAAATGTTGTAGTAGAAGGTAGGTGATGTTAGTCATAATACGGGTAGTGAAAGCTCCATGCAGGGACTCCTCTGAAGTAGTAATGATACACAAAAGCAAGTCCTGCTGCGTAAGCTTTCCCCATAGCACTGACAGCGTCCAATCCCTCATATTGAGCCACTTTCAGCAGGTAGTACCTTGTGTATGTGTGTATGTGTGTCTCTCCCTCTCTCTCTCTCTCTCTCTCTCTCTCTCTCTCTCTTTGTGTGTGTGTTTTAAGGAAAATTGCGTCATCGTCCCCTCCCCACATCATCATCATCATCATCATCATCATCATCATCATTAATACTATCTCACATCGAAGAGAAAAGGTGCTCTCTCTTGGCGCATGCAGCCGTTCACTCACTACGCACAAACAACCCAGCTCCTGACCTTCTACCGTGCCAACGATTATGGTTGTGCTATCATGATTCTTATTTTTATTCACTATGAATATTATTACTGCCATCTCCATCCCCATTTGTCCTTGAAGTCATTGATGCTGCTCATGATCTTCCCATCCTCAGTGCTGCTGCTGCTGCTGCTACCACTACTCCTGGAAGGAGGAGTAGCAAGATCAGCATCGTAGTAAAGTCGAAGGTATTCTGGGTGTTTCTGGTAAAAGGCAAGGGTTGATTTGTTCTCTTCCGCTCGTTTCTTCGCAAGATCCCACGCAACGTTGATGTCGTCGTCTGCCAAACCTGCGAGGGATGCGGCCGTGTTATCTCCCATTGCTTCAGCCTGTTGGTAGCAGAAGTGACAATTTGTATGAATATTCTCATCATTACTGCTGGGTATGATGATGATGATGATGATGATGATGATGGTAGTAATGATGATATCATTACACACCGCCGCCAACCTTAGCACTATTGTTTTAGTACTGGAGAAGATGATGAATTATTGATGAGCATCACCTCTTCTGAGATAGCGTCTCTCCACATATCTTCAAGCTTCTTTTTTTGCTGCGAGTCTTTACCCCCCCCCCCATTTCTAGTCCCTTTGCTGCCAGAGTATCTTATGGATTTTGACCATTTTTTCTCGATCATCACATGTTCAATGGACGCCAAAGTTGCAAGCACTTTCTTCACATTCCCACCGTTGATACAGCAAGAAGGAGAAAGCGCTGCTGATGATGACGACGACGATGATGATGATGGCGAGTAGTTTGAGTTTGTTAGGTACCTGCAGCACGTGTTAAAGAAGTATAAGGAAGAAATAGAGCATGATGATGATGATGATGATGATGATAGCGATGAAAATGGCTATTATCGTGATAATGATCGTATGGAAATCATCATATAAATAAAGGCGGAAGAGTACACAATGTACATATTCTCTCCGCGATGGATAATGACCCTATTTTATCTTTGGCTGCAGATGATGTTCTCGATCGTATACAGCTGCTGCTCAATGATTTAGACAAGTGATCTATGTACGCTTCAATAGCCAAATCTAAGCCTCCATCAAATATGTTGCTGGCCGGTAAGCTCGGAAGGAAATCTGGATATAAATCAGAAGTTAAGTTCAGCATTATGTTAGTGAGGCACATTTCATGTGTTGGGGCGATGATGATTGATGATTGATGATCGTAACGACAATGGCCAAGATGATGGCAATGGTTATTGTTTTGTACAGAAGTCACAATCTAGTTGTAGTTTTTGTAAAGAAGTAGTCTGGCCATCATTTATTAATCCGCCGTATAGTTTGCTACTAACTACTTACTACCGTTTCCAACAAGGCTTGCAAGGTATATCAAATCATCGACTAGTCTTTCTTTGTCAATCTCCGACAATAATAGTAATGATGATGATGGCGATGATGGTGCAGAAATACATTTCTCATCATTGCTTGCGTTACCCCCCCCATCTTCACTTCTATTATTACTGCTACTGCTACTGCTTCCAGCACTCTTGGGGTTGCTCACTTTATTCAGAAGAGATTTATTCTTGTTGTTCTTTTTACTATCATAAGACATTTGCTTCTTTAGTTGAGCATAAAGCCTGTTTTTGAGGTCTTCCACGACTCCTGGCACATCTATCACGGAGTACTCGGTCTTCTTGCTGCTGCTGTTGTTCTTATTGCGATTCATGGATCGCAAGATCGTGAATCGAGGAGCTCTCTTGCGGCATGCCATTCCTTTTTACAGACATATAAATTATATATATATATATATATATATATATATATATATATATATACATGTGTGTGTGTGTGTGTGTTACATATTCAGGTCAATGATATGTAATTGAAAGTAGTAATACCCAACAAGAGCAAATCAGCATCATCACCCACAATAAGATGCCGCAGATTTGCTGGTTGAGAACGTACAAACGCCAGGATCTTGTGCTCTCCCTCTCCAGGTACACGTGCATCAGAGAATACCACCACCAAAGATTGAAGAAATGGAGATAAATTTGCATTCTTTGCGGAGAAATGATATCTCAAGTACCTAGAATGAATGAATCGCTGGGATGATAATAAGTCGTTATTCTTCATTAATTCTTCACTGAGAAGGGTATCCTCTACCATCATGCAACACATCAATTACACAGAAAGAAGCTCCATGAATTCAGTCCCCGGCGATATCACGTTAGAGTCGAAGAATCGAGGATTCGTTGTTTCTTCTCCTTGTTTCTCCTCATTACTATTTTTTCCCTCCATTTCAAATAGTTTGAATTTCTTCTGCTTTTCAGCCGAGGACTTGTATCTCCTTGCCCTCTGCTGATTTATCTTGGCTCGTGGTGCTACCCCATCCATGGCAAGGTTTCTGGAAGCATTGTTTGGTTATATGTTTGTCAGTATTTATTTCATAAGTCGTCGTCATTAATGTCATCATCATCATCATCATCATCATCATCATCAATGATGAGCGTTCGCAGCAAAATCGATATTGTGTGTGTTTGGTATATATATATATATATATATATATATATATATATATATATATATTTATATTTATGTGTGTGTGTGTGCGCGTATCTGAACTCTATAGCAACTATTTCTATCATATTATCTTCCGCAACTGCTGCTGCTGCTGCTGCTACTACGACTGCTTACACAAGCATTGCAGGACGGATTAAATGCACCAAATCTTCGATGGCTTTCGCTACTCTTCTAAATATCAGCTCCAGATTGTCCACTGTCACGATACCATCACATCAACAATTGTTAAGGAGAAGGTGTTTGATAGGCTCGAAGAGAGGAGGAATATGTGTCGTCGTTGCTGGCCAAGTATTTGTACGGTGCCACTGTTTACCTGCGCCTGCTTCTTCCATCTCCTTTGCAGCAGCAACATGGATGAATCCGTTCAAATCCAGATGCAAGCAGTCCCACGCATGCTTTGTGTCACCGCCACTGCCGTCATTCAAACAGGATGGGAGAGTGTTTTCAGAGAGGAACTAATTATTATTTCCAAATCCATGAATAATAACGAGAGGATTTGCAACCTTATTTTCTCCTCTTCCAAGTCACAAGCCCCCACCTCATTTGTGGCTTTATAAATGCGTAGAGGTACGATTCGATGCGAGAATTTTTCTCTGAACCACGGAAATAATCCAGGAACTCCCTGTGACAAACCGCATGCAATGAGGGTAGGGGCTCAATGATGATATATTATTCTTTGTACTATTAAAACACATGAGGATTATTTGAGAGAAAAGTGTGCACCCATATCCAATTTGAAACATACGATGCCAAAACTAGTAACTTGGGGGGGGGGACAGACCATTGTAATCTTCTGAATTGTATACAGCGTAAGATTTCCGAGAAATTACTTCAGACTAAGAAAGTGAACGTACAAAAACGGAAAAGAAAAATACATTGCAATACATTTCTACGACTCATTTTTTACGCTCAGTGTACCAGTTTATACCCACCGTTTCTTTTTCTCCTTAAGCCGATCCACGAAGCTGCTTTCTGGTAAATAAGAATAGGTTCATACCTTGCTATTTATTATTAAAAACATCGGAATTTACTACTGCGACAACAAAGTTAAAATTACATTCAAGTAATCAAATACGCGGAAAGTATCGTAGATTTATGGTCTAAATCGTTCTCAATCGGCAGCAACCAATCGATACACGAGAGACAGTCCATTTGAAGTGATCATACATGCGACAGATATCGTAAATTTATGGTCTAAATCATCATCGATCAGCAGCAATCAATCAATCGATACACGCCTGAAGAATCGAACAATCTCCACCATGCCTCGAATCACACATCCCCCCTTCTTTGGAAGAAACATGTTCACCTTCGTCCTCATGGCCTCAGCTTCCTTGTCGATGGCAACAGCGCTGTCACCTTCCGATTTTGCGATCGAAAGCTTACCTGGCCTGGATGCTGAAGTGCCATTCAAGCAATACGCAGGCTACATGCCTCTGGATGATGGCTTTGGAACGGAGATGTTCTTCTGGTTCGTTGAGTCCATGGATGATCCAAAGACAGATCCAGTGGCATTCTGGACAAATGGTGGTCCTGGATCCTCCAGTGTGGCTTATGGATTTTGGACGGAGCATGGCCCCTTCAGTTGGAAAGAGACTCAAGCACAGGAGCTGTGGTACCCAAGCTTTACGATTACTCGTGGGAATCAGCATGCGAGCATTATCTACCTTGAAATGCCAACAGGTAGTACACTTTCAATAATGATAGCGTCCACCATAGAATATTATGGCCATCAGATCATATTCAGCATTTAGAATGTTTGGTGTTAACTACACGAATAATGGAAAACATCCTCTCTCATCTATCATCCTCCGTGCCTGTTCCTTGTTATCATCTAGGTGTCGGTTTTAGCTTCTCAGCTGATGGCAAAAACTATGAAAATATTACCGATGAACAGTCTGCATACGAGAGCCACCAGTTTCTTAGCAAGTTCTTCGAGGTGTTCTCCGATTTCAAGAAGAACCCTTTCTATCTTACCGGGGAGAGCTATGGCGGCCATTATGTCCCCAACTTGGCGGAGAAGTTGATTGATGAGCCAATTGATGATGTTGATATGCGGGGATTCTTGATCGGGAACCCCGGCATCAACTCAGACTGGTACTACAACGTGAATGAGTACGCATTTACAACATTTATGTGGACTCATGGCCTCATCCCAGCAAAGGAGTACTTGGAAGCACGTCATGCATGTGGTTGGGAGAAGTTCTTCACTGAGTGCGAGACTGATTTTACACACCCCACAGAGACTTGCATCAATGCAACGGCAGCTGCGATTTCGATGCTACCCCAACCCCTAGATTTCTATGATGTTCTTGTGACGACCTGCCAGGCTGCTGCTGGGAATGCTTCTTCTAAATTCAGTACAACTATGAAGCTAGCACAACGCCAACATCACCCCTTTTTAAAACACATGGAAAGAAAATATGGATTGGACATTAACGGATATGATCCTTGCATCAACAACCTTACTCCTGAGTATATGAACTACCCTGAAGTGCTTAAAGCAATTCATGCCCATGTTGGAGGAGGAGGGGGGGGAAGAAACGACAATGTAACGTATCAAAAGAGAAGCAACCACAGCAGCAGCGGTGTTCGACATTGGCCTTCACTCCCGGATAATTGGCAGTACAACCAAGGCAGTGCCGGTGAGAAGAAGAACATTGCTAACCTATTCCCAAAATTCTTCGCAAAGGCACCTGAATGGAAGATCTGGGTAGTCTCTGGTACCGCAGATTCAGCAGTGCCGTTCTTGGGGACGGAGCGATGGATGAATTGCCTTGGTCGCAAGAACTTGGGCAAGTACAGACCATGGCTTCTTGACGGAGATGTTGCGGGTATGATCAACGAATGGGATGGCATTTCATTGGTAACAGTGAAGGGTTGTGGGCACACTATTCCAACATATTGCCCTAAAGAAGGATACGCATTCTTCCAAAACTATCTCACGAAAGAGTAGTGGGTGCTACAGTAAAAAGAGTTGATGGTGGCGTTAAAGTGTTGTTGTAACTTCGCGGGTGGTACGCAACGTATTACTGCGCAACATGCAACAAATACGACTAGAATACAAAAGATGGTGGAAATATACCGATACACCAAGGAATGAATAATCTCTGTTTACCTACAGTAGTAGTCGTAGTCATCCTTACAATGCATCGAGCACCAGCGGTAAACATGCATCAATCGTTCAGCAATTTAATTGTGACTGTTCGCTTATTTGGAGCTTGAGTCTGGAAGCAAGATGTTCAGTGTATGATGATTTAAAAAATATGCAGCGCTTGGTATCTTCGGATTTGCTCACGTATTAACATACATGGCAATGGCGTGCTCTGCGCTAGCTAGCTAGGTAGTTGCATCCATTGCAAAATCCACCACAGTAAATGGAAAGAAGCTAGCTAGCTAGGAAGAGACACACAACTAACTACACATGCATAGCAGCGGCGCGCGCCAGTTCATGACACTTGTACAGCGCATAGCCAGCAGCGATATGTTAATAATAGCGACTAAATATATCTGAATACGCACATACGTAGATATGGTGGACTATATCAGACACTAGGATATCACACTGATCTAGTGATCAGAACGGGCAAATATCATAGTGCTCTCCATCGTCGCTGTATAAGTGAATAATGCTGTGTAAGAATAGACCTATTGCAGTGGCTAACCATCGTGCCGTGCGGTCATGCTCAGCCAATGTTATTCTGCTTTAAACTCAGATCTACTAGTTCGCATTTTTTCTTCGGAATTCCTGATGCTTGATAAAAATCTCCTCGTTGTCCATTAGCCCATATAGTATTCCCGCATTCAAGCTCGTTGAGAGCAGGTACCTTTCATCATAATAATTGTCAACTTCGATTTAGAAAAGTATCCTTATTAGAAAATTGCACATATACAGCATATACACCTCTTGCTCCGTTTGCTCCGCTATTACTCGAGATGCCTCCTATTGTTGTTGAAAGATACAAAATGAGGAGAAAATGATGCGAGTTCGTTTGGCGAAAGAATTGAGAGTCAAAGTGGATGATGATGCTGGGACCTCTTCCATTCAATTCCAAATAAGAAGAACAAACGAAGAGACGGTAAGAAGTATTCGATGATCTATCTACTTTGCGTGGTACTGTATTATCCAACAACCAATCATCACCTACTACTACTACTACTACTACTACTACTACTTTTAGAGCTGCGATTGCGAGAGGGTATTGCCATATTTGATAGAAGCGGGACCTATTATATCACAAAGTAATAGTAGTAATGCTGACGACGAGCCACGGTAGAAGAATGCACCATCCAGGAATATGTGGTAGTAGTAGTAGTAGTAGTAGTAGTAGCAGTAGTAGTAGCAGCAGCAGTAGTAGTGGTAGTACCTTTTGGGAAAGGTTCTATGCTATGTTATGGTATGGTATTCAGTAAACATAAACTTATCAACTCGAATGAGTAGTGAATCTTTCTGCTTCTTCTAGTTCTGGTACTCCTACTACTACTACTACTATTACTACTGCTGCTGCTACAATATCGTGAAGATGTTATTATCATAGTAGCTGTCTTTATTCACCTCATACTCATATACGATTGTGCCAAAGAACTGCATCGATGATATCAACCGAGATGACACAACCAAAAGAGTGGAAGAAATGAGAAGGGATGGAAATTGAGATGAACGATTTTTTTTCAGATGCTTGGATATATCTTCTGCTCTCTCCCTCGCTCCTTCCCCTCCCTTTCTTTCCCTTCTATATGTGTGCGCTGTGCTGCATGATGGGCATTGACCTCCAAGCATCAGCATCTTCTGGGTTGTTATCAACTGCTCTCTGACCAAACATCACAATCAAGGTGCGTGAGTACTAATCACACCATCATCTCCTCTGTGGTAAACCAACGTTGTTGATGTTAAACAAATGAGGAGCTGTTGTGCTGAAAAACTACCAACTACTACCTGAAAAGCATTCGCTGCCTTCCACGGCCGGTTCAACCTCATAAATGCATATCCTGAATAAAATGATAATACCAGTAAATTATGTTAGGAATTATTGGCTATTCCGATCATCATCATCATCATCATCATCATCATCAT
This sequence comes from Bigelowiella natans CCMP2755, assembly GCA_000320545.1. Lineage (NCBI taxonomy): Eukaryota > Cercozoa > Chlorarachniophyceae > Bigelowiella > Bigelowiella natans. The sequence goes on along the minus strand of ADNK01002807.1, from coordinate 21,661 downwards.
CAGTAATATGGTAATGAATGATCACCCATATTGAAATTGATTTGGTTTCGAGCTGTCCTCATGGTCTCAGGTGTCTACTCGTCATTTGAATATTTGGAAAATAACGATAAGTGTGAAGAAAGGAAGGGCAGTTCTGCGGGTGCTGGTGGTAGCATGGGAGGGGAGGGAGGAGGAGGGGATTAATCACACCGATCCTACTGCTGTCTCGCTCTTTCTTGCCATTATTGAAACAGATAGAAGCGCCTAATACGCAGTACCAATTCCATTAGAATAATAAATCTTAAGAGAGATTACTTTGTGGATGATGATGATGAAGAGGATGATGACGATGCTGATGGCCATATTAATTATGTTGATGCTGTTGCTGTGGTTGTTGATGATGATGACAAGAAAACAACTGACTCGATGATAAAGCTCCAGAGCTGAGTTCATGTCCTGTTGGTCTATCTTAGCCCTGGCTTGCTCGTCTAAGACCTTGATGTCCTGCTCGAATTCCTCGCTCTTTACAGGATATCCCTTTAGTAGAGGTAGTAATAGCAGTAGTACAGGTGACATTCAGCAGCATTAGACATTAGGCCGCCACAAGATTGAAGAATATGAGAATACATCTTCAACATTTATAATACGATCGATGGCTGCCGCTGCTGCTGCTTCGATATGAAATGATAGCATTCCAAGGAGCGATTTCAGAAATGAGATGATTTGGCATAATTTTCTCGCCCACGTAAAGAAACATTGCCTTCTCTCTCTTTCTCCCTCTCCCTCCGTACACTGCTCTTACGACTGACATTTTTGTCCAACACTAGCGATGTCCAAAATATGCGCTGATGTATCATGAATAAACACAACAGCATGAGGAGCTTGATTTGTCATCTAGGTAATAATTAAAGACACACACACACACACACACACACACACACACACACACATGATTTTTGTTTAACATTTAAAATACCTCATGATCTTGGCGATCCACTGTGTGCAGTACAGGATCGCCCACACGCCAGTCACCGGGATATCTGAGTAGTGGTAGTAGTAATAGTAGTAATAGTGAAGTAGTAGTACAATCATCATGGTCATCACACAGGACGGAGAGAGAGAGAGAGACGACGATGAGAGCACTGTCCTATTGTAATAACTATACAGTACAGCTTGACTGACCCATTCATAGATCTTTTCGGGTGTAGTGCGACATAGGAACGAAGTTTGGGAGATATAAGCTGTATGTACGCAAACAACCGCACAGAATACAAACAACAACTCTCATCATAATAGAACCGACGATAGATACCCTCACCAACAACTCAAAACAAGTCTTATATTTCCTCCTCCCTCCTCTGTCTTCTCCTCTCTCATTTTGATATATATATATATATATATATATATATATATATATATCATTGGAACACCACACTGAAACTTACGTAGGAAGCTCTTCCTTCTTCGATGTCAGCTCTGATTTGACGATTGATGAACCTGGAGTGGGTGGTGTATCACCGTATCAAAAACGACAAAGAGGACCACACATTTGCGGCAGAGATATACGCACACCCTTTACATTAGAGGAGGAGGATATAGAGCAGCGAGAACGTAGTAGTAGTAGTAGTAGTAGTAGTAGTAGCTACTACCCTTGATCCACACGTCTCAGACATTCCAACCATCGTTGTGTTTCCTGTTGAGAGAGAGAGAGAGAGAGAGGGAGACGGAAAGATATATATATATATATATATATATATATATATATCATCATCATCATCGCGTCGTCGTGAACACGACGAAAGGAGACAATAGAATAAAGAAGGAGCAATTAAGAGCAGCAAACAGGTGACAAAATATGACATTACTACTGTTCCTCCTCCTCCTCCTACCTTGGGCGTGCATCCTCCAAGCATGATCTATCACCGTAAGCAACACAATATTCATCACCATTGCTTCCAATTCCAAACTATTATGACAGATTATCTACGTAGCCGTGGTGGTTTCTTATCATCATCATCAACATCATCATCATCGTCATCAACAACGACACCCGACTAACCGAGAAAGCAGCGTTGTCCCAATTGGGGAATGGCATGGGGTAAAACTCCAAGATGTCCTATGATAGTTAATAATGATAACAGGATTAGATAGAAGAGCAGCAGCAGCAGCAGCAGCAGCATATGTGTTTCATCTAATCGGGTTGAAGTCTTACTTGATAGAGGTAGGTTTTCAGCAAATTATTCATAATAAAACATTTCACTCTCATTACAGAATCACGTGTATATTGATGATGTATATTCATATTAAGACACACTCCTCCTCCCCTCCTTCTGACAGGAACACGTAGAGGAAACAATGTTATTACCACACACACACACACACACACACACACACACACACATACTGACCTCTAGGAATTCTGCAGCCCAATCTGAGTTGCGAACCTGGACAACAATAATAACAGTGATCATGATAATAATTATATCAAATGATTATAAAAGGAAAAGGAGAAGGGGAAGGGGTGGGAGGTGGAGGGGGATACTTTCATAAAAATGGGTATTTGTGTTATCATCCGGCTATTACTACTACTACTACCCACATAACAAGCACCATCACCACCATTTGCTGCAGTAGCTGCTGATGAGTGAGCAAGTTGTTGTTCCTCATCTCTCCCACCTCTACCATCACTACTGCTACTACTACTACTACTACTACTACTACTACGTGTCTATTTACTACTACTCACCGCCCAATGCCCAGAATTGATGATGTTCCAGTCGCCACTAAATGCAAAATGTTTACCTTCCTGCAACGACGGATACACACTAATCTCAATGGATCGTCGATATACACCGATTTTCATGTAGCTCTTAAAGTATTGCGTCCAAAACTTCACGATGAAACCAATCACAGTACTTGCTTTCCAATCATTTAGCTTAGATTAAGTCACACATCATTGATAGCACTAGAAGAATGCTGCTGATACCGGAAGAAGGTCTTCTATCCTCATTGAGAAATTAGTAAACTAACAGGGGGGGGGTATGAACAAGAATCGAAAAACAGGAAGGAAGAGAGGAGGAAGCGAATGGGAATAGATTGAGCATTTAAGTACAACGGTGATTTCGATATATTAGCAATGCTTTTAGTTGAGGTAATATATATATATATATATATATATATATATATATATATATATTCAATAGTCTTGCTCCTAGCAACACATACAATGGAGTCGGCGTCTGTCCAATACAAAATATCGTAGTCTTCTTCCATGAGCTCCAAAATGGCCTCCAATTTCTCCCAGTGCGGAGTGCGTTCGCTTAGATTCTGTTAATTTGATTTATGAGACATATTATTCTTTACATTGATATAATAAACATATCATTCCCATGCACTAACTAACCTGATCCCAAAGCACGTAAGTGTATCCTCTTTCCCTGCAGTATGCTTCATGGTTTTGCTTTGTAATCTAAACCCCCACCAATGAACGAACAAGAGAGTTGTCAGCCGATAAAAGAATTAATAAACTGCGAAGTATTTGTCTACGACCGGAATCCATTCCTTGTCCTTCATCGGTCCCTGCATGATACTTACTACTACTACTTTCGCGGCTGATGGGCGACAGAAATTGATGAATCAGAAGCTAGATTGTCTCCATATTAACATGAAAGGTTGAAAAAATACCAGGAGCACAAGATTCTCCTTGCGTGGTGTCGCAGGTTCGATCATCGTTGTCAGAACTATCGTCATCATCGGCGCTACTAGCAGCTCTTATCGAGGAGGTGCAGACAAGGAGAATGAGGGTCACCATCGTGAGGCGCAAAGATGGCAAGCGGTTTGTTCGAATCAGCATCGTTCGTTTCCGCCGTCCGACGATTGAGTAAGGGGGGAGGAACTGATCGATGAGAAATTATCCTCATCGATGCATACCCTTCTAGTCTTCCTTCGAAAAAGAGATATTTGGTTGTCGCAGCCTAATTATCCCACGTATTATTATTACATATGCAATATCCTATTTTCCCCCTATATTAGTTGATGTGCGACATGAGCAGTTGCCAAGTATCGTGGTACGAATACCGGTAGTAGATCTTAGGGTTCGGCCTATCGGAGCAGATTTGTGATGGATGGCGATGGTTAGCATGGTCAGGGTAAGCTTTCTATCGCTTCTACTCCTCTTTACACAGGCACTGCCTCAAGAATTATGGGGCACTGATCAATGCGATATGGTATCTTGTCGCTTCAAGGCTCCAAATCCAAAGACGCCAGAGGCAGTTGCACAAAAATGGCACGAGGAAGATGAGGCCTTATGGAAGTACGTCAACGACCACGTTCCTGCTGTACTCGATCACACTGGGAGCGCTGCGTTTGATGAGCATTTGAAAGGGGTTCAGGCAGTCTTGAGGCATTGGAGTGCTCCAAAGTATCTCGTTAACGCTGGGCTGTTCCATAGCATATACGGAACGGAAGGCTTCCAAGGATTTACTCTGCCTCTTTCTCAGAGAGATGCTGTGCGGTCGTTAATCGGAGAGAGGGCCGAAAATTTGGCGTTTGTTTTTTGCATGCTGGACCGTTTTACATTTGACGAAACGGTGTTTGCGTGGACTGGAAAGGAGGATAGAAACACCACAACATTTTTACTGCAAGCTCGGCCAGAACTAGGTCGATTCTCCATGGAGCTCAACTTCGCGGAATGGCTTGATTTTGTTGAGTTATCGCTTGCAGATTGGATGGAACAGGTAGAAGGAGCAGCGACCAAAGAGAACGCACTCTACAAGTGGGGTATAGGGGAGGCTTACGCTTACCGACGAACAGCATATAAAAAAATGAGCCAGATTTTGGCTGTCGAAAGGGCTTCACGATTGGCAGAAATCGTTCCTCAAATGCATGAAAAAGTCATGGCTACTGAAGGAGAAAATACTCGCCACTTGATCCAAATGAGGACTCCTCCTCAGTCGGATGCTGCTGTAGCGGCATTGGAGGCGTTGCGAGCGTCTGGTAAAAGCATTCCTAATAATTTATCCCCCAGACCGCTTGAGGAATGCATACGATGATGCCTATATACTTGAAAATAGGTTGTGTGATGATTGTTTAGAACGAATTCGATCAGCAGTGTAAAAATTAGATGCGATATGTGTGGCTATGTGCTCCAATATCTAGCAATGTTGGTGAGCACAGAGATCACTGTCATTACGTTGTGCAATGTATACTATTAAGTAATGGAGACAGCGAATCTGATATGTATGACATTGTGATAGATGGGCACCATATCCATTGCTGTATGTCACACAAAAATGTGGATTCAGCATGCATAGCATGCGAAATGCTGATGAGGACTGCACGATGAGACATACACGACCCCGTCGCAACTCACAACCCAAACTAGCAAAATCAACATAAAGTGTTTATTCGGCATGTGATGATGCACACAGGCTAAAGTATTCAAGCGTGCGATGCAGTGATAGATCCAAGGCATCGCTAGGAACAGTATCCTTGCTATGCATGTATACTAGGCGGACTAGCTAGCTAGTGTACGTAGTGCATCGAAGCGTAGTGCATCGTAGCACAGGCGTTGATTATTAAATATGATTGCAAGATGTTAATCACCGCATGCTCTATGCACGAGTTCTAGATGTCCATTGCTGGCCCAAACAGGATGATTGGCGTGCATTAAGCACACATATGTTAGTACAGCTGTCCCTAGCTTCTCCTAGAGCTTTCAAGTCGATCGCCACGATAATATCTCCACGGTACCTTCGATTCACGTTTTGAGTGTATGCTCTAGTACTTTATATATACCTCACAGCGTTTGAGGCTATAAGCGTGTACTATGTGAGATACGCCGCGAAACACAATAAGCGTGCGTATGTCGCTCTAATTCGTTGCGGTACGTAGCATCGTGTGCTTGTATGTGTGGAGAAGCATTATTCTGACCGTGCGACTCGCATGCGCATGCATGTGCAGCCCTAAACTATGTACATGCATGTCTAGCTGGGTGTGTGTGTGTGTGTGTGTGTGTGTGTGTGTGTGTGTGCAAAGCGCAGTGCAGTAGTACGCGCGCCAGCAGCAAAGCTAGGCAGTGGTTCTCACATCTCCACGAAACGACGCTAGCCGATTCATGCTACGCATTTTTAGATAAAAAACAATAGTAATGTTTCGGAGCTGGCGTGAAAATATTCGAGCTACTAACTCCTACGTGTAAGAGTGTGAATCTATACACCTACACCATCAATGACGAAGCGTAAATTACTTAAAATACAAGGTAAACTGAAAATAACAGGCCTGCTAAATAGTTATAATTAATAAAATATCATGATAGGCCCAAGGCATCTTGCGGCCACCACGAAGGTACAACAGGAACTATACGTACTCCATCAGCTTCAAATACGGTATCAGCGTTCGTGTTCTCAAATCGGACCTGAGCTATACCCACATTAAATGCGGACGCGAGAATTTTACCTGCCGGCTTATCATTAGCTCTCAACTTTGTAGACGTTGGTGGTACAAGTAGCTTCGAGCTCGGATCAAAGTATGAAGGAAACAAAAGCTCAGCATCGTCGTCCCACCTCTCATAATTCTTAATATCTCGTCCACCAATTTTCTGCTCATTTGACCCTGACGGAACAAAGTAGACCGGCATCAAACGCTTTCGTATCACACCAGTATGATGTGAGCGTGCGGTAAGCTCTTGGCCCAGGTAGCAGCCTTTGGTGAAACTAACGCCACCCAACCAGTCATAGTTCGATTCCAGGATAAAACTTTCATTCCGAAACATATCATGATTGTCCCGTGGAATTCCTTGGATCATTCTGTACCTGAAAGGTTATTAACAACGATACTGATACACATCCCGTGAAGGCGGTGGGAACTCTCCACTGTGGTGTAGTAAAATGGAGGTGATGACTTGGATGATTTAATCATAAGTAACAAGTATATAATTATATATAGTTATATTACGCGTCGTAGGCTGCCCCATCAATATTTTCTACGAAATCCGGAAGACGTGGTGAGCGGGGAGAGCTGCTGGTAGTGAGCACTATAGCGCCCATTGGCGGTGGGAAAGATGCTGACAGCAATTACAAGAAGTACAATCCGTGAGACAAAAGCGGGGTCAATATGAGGTTCATTGAAATGTAGCATTACATATTGTAGGAGCATCTCCTTCTTCTCCTTTGTGGTCTAGTGTAGGGGTGCGTGGATCCAGAAAAGCAATACTGCCCAACCCATCACTCGCTGGAGTGCTGTTATTTTCCTCCACAGTCTGTGCAAGGAGTTGTCGATCTTTGCTCAAAATACCCCAAATGTCGTACACATTCGAGACGTCCTCCATCTCCACTTTTGATCGAAACTTGAACAGTTTTATATGCTTTGAAAGCTCCGGAATCCCGCTGGATTCGGTAATCAGAATGTACTCACTCTCTTCGTGGCCTTGATGGTAAGATGGAAAGGAATATAAGGAGTGTCCATGTGCATGTATAATACACACACACACACACACACACACACACATATATATATATATATATATATATATATATATATATACAGAGAGAGAGGGAGAGAGTCGAGAGAGAGAGAGAGAGAGTCGAGAGAGAGAGAGAGAGAGAGAGAGAGAGAGAGAGAGAGAGAGAGACCAGAGACGAGAGAGAGAGATCAGAGACGAGAGAGAGAGAGACCAGAGATGAGAGAGAAAGATAGAGAGAGCAACAGTAGGGCTACACAAACACGAAAGTCGGCAGTACACTAGGACTCGCGCATCCGAAACAAACTATGAGCAAATGGAACCACCAAGTCTTTTCCCAAAACTATCAACGTAAAATTAAAAAAAATACCTTTAACAAGAAGGGAACTGTGGAGAAATCTGCCTTTCCGGTTCAAGAATGCCGTCAGCTGGCTGTCTCCGGGATATATGAGCTTGTTGACATCATTCGTCGTTTTATCCTGCAGGAACTTCTTCGTGTCTGACCCCCTCAGGCATAATGCACTGGCGCCAGGGATCTTACAAAAGCCCGACTTCAGTTTTGAGAGTGGTAGCATTGACCTGCCACCAACCACCACCGGTACCGCTGCGGACGTTGGGAGGAAAAGAAGGGTTCTTATCACACACGGCTTCTCTACGCGGAGTTTTGATAGAGACGATATCAGAAAAGACAATCTCGATTAAATCTCTGGGGGAATCAATTTACTATTTCTCAAAGGTGGTCAAACCCATCGTGAAAGCGGTTCCGCAACAACGACAACGCCTTTTCCCAGTAGGTTTTAGTTATTTGCTTGTGTTCCCTGTAACGCGACAATAACAACCAGCTGCCTGTCCCCTCCTCCTCCTTCTCTCTCCGGTGGTCTCCCGACCTGCTAAATGAATTGCACCACATAACATATATACCTACCCCAATCCATGCCTTGGGGAAGGGTGGATGCGAGAAGGAGAAGGTAATTGTTTCCTGTTTTCTCTTTCAAAAACAGTGTTGACGTGCATTATCTTTATCTTCAACATCATCATTATCATCATACCGTCCCAGCTTCGTCTGGGCCGTGCTCCTACCGCTGTCGTTACTGGCTCTTCCCCTTCTCCTACATTGGAAATTGTCTAGAGAAGCAAGAATACAAGCCAGAAACATCTCAATAACAGGGACGATGGCCACACCGCAAACGATAGTCTCGCGCACACGATTCAATTGTGGAAGAATTATAGGGAAAAGGAGCAAATGTTCTCCGTCCTGGAGACAGCTGCGAAGCCGGTCGTATTACGCAGGATGATTGCATGCTTGTTTGTATCAAGTTCTCGGATTTCCTTCATAGTTATAGGAAGGGTGGTTGCGTTTGCTTGCCTATCTTAGATGAGAGGTTGGGTGTCGTCGTTCGAAATAAATAAATGCAGCAATTGCGCTCGTTCACCACTCGCCGATGCGTTTTGCATAGAAATATCAGTTCTTAGGGAGACATTCTCGTAGTTGATGTGTTACAATATTGCCTTGTTTTCATCTTTTACATTGTTTATAATATTTAATGGAGATTAACTTTGCGTTGTCGTTTGAAATGTATAGCAAGGATAGCAAACGAGAGATACGGATGAGGGCATCACCGGCCACATTTGTAGCATCATCAACGTCTTCATCATCGTCATCCAGCAGACCGAATAATTATGAGAAGACGAGAAGTCGGAGGAGTGGAAGGAGAAGAACATGTGTTGTGACAGGGGGGACGAAGGGCCTGGGAAAAGCCATAGCACAGAAAATGCTTGAAAATGGGTCAAATACGCGTATTATTCATATCAATTGTGTGTTGTATCAGCAAATGTATACATACCCATAAGTATACTAATATTGATTGTCAAATTTTGTATTTCCCGTAAGCCACTGTGAATTCAACCTTGCGGTTAGACGTCATAAGGATGGTTCGTTCAATCCTCATCTACCTCTTGCAAACAATAATGGCAGATATACGGTGGTGATTGCTGCACGTGACGAAGAAAGGGGCGAAAAATGTACGTACTCGTAATATGCTGTTTTTGTAAAACATATGTGTACACGTAAAGATGATCGAAAATATATATTACTACTATGCCGATTATGATAACTACGCGACATCGCTATGCTCAGGTATGCGAGATATTGGAGGAGAGAAAGAAGATAGCATCATTTGTAGAAAAATCGATGAAAGCAACAGAAATATAGATCTTCATGAGAAACGATTATATTTCCACAAACTGGATTTGGAGGATCATAGCACCATCGTTAGATTCGTTGATTGGTACTAAAACATAACATCAGTATAGTCCATAGTAATATTTTCCGTGAAGTGTTTCATCTAGCAGTGTGAACAAGAGGTATTTACCTCAAGTAGCTGCCTGGCATTACCTCTACTAAAATCATAATATCCACCATCACTACCACAAACAGCACTAAAGAATTAAGATGACGACGATGGTGGTGGTGGTGGTGATGATGATGATGATGAGAACAGGTTCGTAATAGCACGCTAGTTGTAAGCACTCTTTCTCTTGGTTGTCGATGCATATAGGTGCAATGATAGGGTCGGGCCAATCGACGTCTTGTTCAATAATGCAGCGGTAGAGCATTGACTACTTTGCTGTTGTTATCATGTTTCCACTTTCGTTGTACCTGTGAGAATGTGATGAGTTGATGTAGCGAAAGCATGAGATGCAGCAACACACCTTCGTGGAGTTGTCAGCACGCCGTTCATTTATAAATCTAAATTATGTGTGCTTGGGAAGAATATTCCTGGAATCATGCTACTAAAACGATAACATCATATACGTAGCTCGCGCTGTTTTTCCGCCTTGTGATTCAATGGATTATTTCTCCCTTTGCGTCTTCTTCTTCTATTCCCTACTACTACTTCCTAGGTTTGCTTATACTCCAACTCTTTGGAAGCCGCCATAAAATCCCTCGAAATAAACACGTTTGGCCTTTATACATTGACGAAGGCGTTGATACTACAGCAAAAGCCACGGCAACAACTCAACCCAACGGAAACAGACGATGAAGATTACAATAATGATGACTATATTGGAAAATCGCGAATGATGACACCCCCAATTATCATAAACCTGTCATCGTCTGAGGGAGAGCTTCACTATCTCAATTCTGACTTGGTAAACAACTAGTGAGCTCATTCGTTTATTTGAGGAAAAACTAGCAATCCTGAAGAGAGCGTATGGACCTTGGTAAGTATTGAGGTGCGTGTTTGTGTGTGCGTGTGTGTGTTTGTACTACCATGGAAGGCTGCAAGACTAGAGAAGATATCGATGGGAAGTGATATTGCATTGCTCCAAGATATGCTTGGAGAAGTCTTGGATACGTTCGATCCGGATTTTGAGTACGAATTCAAAATCATCATCATCATCATCATCATCATCATCATCATCGTTATCACTATTATTATTATCGTTGTCCTCGCCATCATCATCTTATTTTTCTTCTCTCTCCTTCTTCTGAACTTTTATCCTTATGAAGGTATGCATTCGGTGAGAGTCCCTTCTATAGCGTGTCGAAGGCTGCTGTGAATGCTATCACAAGAATATTGAGCAACAGCGACAAAAACGCGAATCGTTATATCATTAACTCGGTGTGTCCGGGAGATGTGGCTACAGATATGGTAATGATAACAGGCTGAGACAGATGAGTTTGCAATGATGACGAAAATCATCACGATTTGTTTCAGATAACTGCGGGCCAAGAATATCAGGCAAAATCACCGGAAGATGCCGCAGAGGACGTGCTGTGGCTTGCTCTCTCACCTCCATGGTAAGTATAAGATGATGTACAATCGTCTCACTGGTGCGATGTGTGTAAATATAATGTACCTCTGATGCTTGTTACGAACATATATCTGGTAAGAAATCCGTTTTTTTAATCTTTTTCTCTGTTTTACTTCGTTTGCGTCGTGAGATGAGCTGATGAAATGGTATTCATGCAACGTGTGTTTCCATACAGCATAAACAATGACGAGCGGGACAACATTACCAATACCTTTGGAATAGGAGATGCTACAACGAGAATGGACATTAAAAGTAATGTGAGGCGGAGGGTTTGGGTAACAGGGCAATTTTGGCGCTATAAACAGCCAGCACAATTTTGACTTTGAGCGAGTGTCGCGCCTTTGTGTATACCGTGCAAGGAGGAAATGTTTCGTTGTGTCATCTTGCAATTACAACTTGGATAACCGTGTCGACGATATGTGCAACTTTCATGCGCAGTGTCATTGATGATATTTGAAGTATATTTCGAAATATGAGCTGCGCAAGCACAGCTTGTATGACGTCTCAACGCTGCACACTTTCCTATGCGTTACTCTAGTACTGTACTACTAACACAGCGACAGCATGGACAGCTGTTTATCCGATGCTAAAGGTATAGTAATGTACCCGCATAATAGTCTTGTAGTAGTGTTGTACATGTATATGTGTAGTGGGCGGGCGCGCATTCCGTGCTAGATTAGCGCTGTATGTACATGATTGCACACATTGCCAAGCTGTACTAGTGTACGGCATGTCGTCTATGGTAGACATGCTCGGTCGTCGACCGATCATCAGCGCAATTGCTACTGCTGACTGCGCTAGCTAGCTAGACTGCTCGAGCTGTTTTCCGAGGTTCGTATCCCTTACTCAATTTCTCACATAAATACGTACATATATATATATATATATATATATATATATATAGGCCTTGCATTTATTAAACAAGCATGCACAGAGACAGCGCAGATAGTGCGCTCGATCGCTATTGCGGCCGTAGCCACGGGTTAAATAAAAGCCGCTGGGCCCGCATATACACGTAGCTACTGCTTAATATCGGGACTAATCAGCACTAGAGCAGCTGCATAACATTTATACACACAACAGGTAGTGTACAACTATAATGATACTGCTACTGGAACATTAGCATGCTCCCCACAACCACCATTTTTGCATTGTTGATACTCATCCCTTAACGACAATCCCACTTCTTGTGCTGCCTCTACCATCGTTATCCCCTTCTTCATTATCATCATCATCAGTCTCCTCAGATGAATTTCTCTTTTTATTTCTTTGAAGTTCATCATCGCCGTTGTCACTACTACTACTTTCATTATCTTCATCATCATCATCATTATCATCATCATAAAGAATCGATTCCTCCTCGTCGTCATCTTTTTGCTCCTCACCCCCCTCCTCATTATTATCATCTTCATTCTCATCGTACTCTTCATTGACTTCTCCAGAACTAATATTTTCCCCCGCTTTACGCCGTTTATTTGTTTTCCTGTTCTCATTATTATGATCGTCATCACCATCGTCATCGTCAGGCCTTGATCCAGACGCCGTTCTAAGTTGTTGATGCATCACACACACACACACACACACACACACACACACATATATATATATATATATATATATATATATATAGAGTGAAAATCTTGTTGCCTAGAAATACATTGATCATCATCATCATCACTGTCAATATCAGCAGACTGTTCCAGACCGCATGATGGTTGTTCTTCTTCCCTTCCTTTTCTTCTTCTTCTTCTTCTTCTTCTCCTTCTTATCAGATGGGCCCTCTTGATCGGGAGTAGTAGTAGTAGTAGTAGCAGCAGCATTGAAGACAGGTCCACTTTCCCCATCATCATCGTTAGCCTTGTTGTCGGCATTCTTTGAGCTTCCTTCATATTTGCAATAATAAGTGTCGCGATCAGCATTGATGATACACAACATGCCCAAAATTTCTCTACGATTCTATTAACACTTACGTTGAAATTTAGTATATTATTACCTTCTCCTCCTCCACCTCCTCCTCTTTCTCCCCCTTCCATTTGATCAAATTGTTCGTGAAGCATCTCAATCAGTCCACGACTGCGCAATTGCGTGTCCAGGAACGCCTAGAATAAAACATATGATGATGATGATGATGATGATGATGTGAGGCCACTGGAGTTAGGAGACACGAGGGTGATGGCTATTAAATAGATGGTAGATCATATGAAAATGATGACGACATTATCGTTGCTGTGCCGGCATTTCATAGTAGGAGGGTCTGTCATTACTCTACCTTGTTAACTCGTAACCAATCCTTCGAGGCCATTTCACTTATAATCTTTAGCCGGTGTTCCTGGTAAGTAAAGGAGAGATTGTTCTTCTCAAAATAACGTAATTACACCAGTTAGGAAAGGAGAAGGGAGAAGGAGAAGGACAAAGGAAAAATAGCTTCACAATCACACACGCACTATGGGCATAGTCCACTACTACCTCCAAATGATATAAAAACGCGGTGAGGTTTCCGCAGTTGAGCCGATCGCACAGAAAGCACTTGTACATATGATTCTAGCAATGTTTCGGGCAAAAAAACCATTTAGGCATATAATCCCGGCGCTACTTTAAATGAAGAAGATGATGATTGGCGGTCGTAGTGATAAGTAGAGGGTAAGTCAGTAGTAGCAGATGCTGGTGGCCACCATTGACGATGACAGTCATCGTGAAATAGGTTATGATGATATGGATAATCACACAGTCCTCATCCGCAAAGAATAAAACGGAAATGAACTCGAATTGACAATCGGTTTTTGAAGATAAAGGCGACATATAATATATACCTTCTGTAGTGTATAAGCAGGCTCTGGAGTGCAAAACCACTTCTGTCCTTCCCCGATTTGGAGATTTTTCCTTTTTCTTCCCCTCTTCTTATACTGACGCTTCTTGGACTCAACCTAATGACAACCACCAGTGATGTTGTAAGGGTGCATTGTACACAGACTTGTGGAAGTGTACATAACGAGATCAAAGAATGAATGAATTGATGATGATGATGATGATGATGATGATGAGTACAGAAGAGGGGAATTTTAAAAAACAAACAAACGAGCTTCATATATTCGCAAGAAACTAAAGACATAATAGAAGGTACTACCCATTGATGAGAGCTCGATCGGCTTTCTCTGGAGGAGCGTGAGGAAGAAGAACGCTGGCTTCGCATCGATACGATAGCTCCTAATCCAATTACGGACAACTTATGAAAGTGTAGCGGAACGAGAGATAAGTGCAAGCATCGTGATCGCATAGATCAGCGCTCAGTATGATGATAAAACTAATGATGGATGAATCCTATATGGGATTGAAGGCTTTAGGTGACCTTCCGCCCCTTCGCGATTGGCTTTCGGGTATGTCCCTTCGTTCGTCAAACCAGCTTGGGAATCTTTTAAAAAATAATATCCATCTAGGTTGTCGTCATACCAAAACAACCTACGTCATAGTCCAAATTAATAATTGCGTCGATATGGCATGTATTTCAATCATACGACAAAGCCTCCACCATGATTTCTCTAGTTCTCAGACAAAGTACGTGGTATCTTGGGGCTCTACCATTCCGCCCCTCTTGTCCTAATTGTCTGCAGGAGTGCTATGATATAGGAAAAACATCGAGTTGTTGAGGGACGCAAGGAGAGTGGGGATAGCTTCATAGATCAAGCACTGCCTCCAAGAAGAATAGAGCAGAACATGGAACATAAGAAGAAATTAGTGCCAGGAAGAATGGAGACGGTGAGAGTAAAAGATTATATTATGGGGGAAATAGATGAATTAGTGATTAAAAAATGGCTGTGGGGGTGTTACTTTACACGACAACTTCTTCCCTGATCACGACACGAATAGGAAGCGAAGACATTCATTCCTTGTCATTCATAGGAAGGGCTCGACAATGAACTTAACGAGACTGACGAGAAAGCGACGATGCAGATTACACTGGTGTCAAATGAGAAACATAGGTTCAAATTGCCTATCAAACACGCGACGATATCGAATGTCATAAAAGTGGCCTTTGAAGAAGACGATACATCCCACAGGGAAATCACGTTTGACTGTCCCTCAAAAACGCTCGAGCGCATTGTAGCCTACATGAAAAAGTGTGAGGGGGAAGAGACCATCAAAATCGATTCGCCCCTGAAGATTCATGAGAATTCTGGCAAAGAGTTGAAGGAAATCTGGGTCAAAATATGTGGCCCAGGACACGGGTGGCATGCAGACTTTATGTGGAATATCGCAAAGAATCGAATCGAGCTTGCAAAACTTACAAAGGTGTCGCCCCACAATCGTAAAGTGATTTGCACTTATCATAAGGCTTCCTTCTCAGCTCTTGCACGCACACATACATACATTCATTGAATATCTAGATGTTTTTATCTTCGCAGACGAATGTATAACGCTGCCTAATTAGTTGTTATCTTCAGGCCGCCGACCAATATGAGATTAAAGGCCTTTTACTCCTTTGTGTGAGCATTTATGCAACCTTTTTGAAATTCTGCCCTCTCGACGACATCGATAGGATATTAGATCCAAAAATAACAGATGGAAATTTGCTACCACATCGTGAGGATCTCAAGGACACAGATCTTCGAGAGGAGGAGTACGACCAACCAAAAAAATCTAATGATGATGAAAAAAGAAAAGTTTAAATACAATATTATCAATGAGAAGGTATGTCAGTAGCCTGATACGGCTAATGAACGGCCTAAGCCAACGTTAACTTATTGGTGGATGACGATGCAGATCGACGACGGACGAAACAATTATGCTTGCGCTGTGTTAGTTGTGTTGCCTGCTAACTTACGTACACATGTAAATACCAATATCTCACTTTTTCCACCAAAATGTGATATTGATACGTTCGTACATGTGCGATACCAATAGCATTCATTAGCCTTCACGCTTTTAGTGATTGCATGTTCAGCGAGCGCGTTGTTGGTCCATGTAAGCAACTAGTCTAGTAGTGCATGCTAACACGCCAAACGCTATGCCATCGCCTAGAGCGATGCTTGCTAGCTTGGCACTATATGCGCAAGCGCACAGGCATGTGCCCAGTCGCTTCCTCCTTGCTCATATACGCGCGGTGGGCTCAACCAAGCACCGCAATACTGAATGCTTACCTGCTGATCTTTTATTTGCCTCATTTGTTGATCGCTCGATCCTACATACAGCAAAGCGTATGCTATCTAGCTATGCTAGTATGAGTTGATGACGGATCAGCAGGCCCCATTTTTGTAGATAACGACTTTCCATGAAAAATCCAGCACGTTCAATTTCAACTCTTTTTTCATGCGGACTTCGGCATTCGCCGCTTGCTCTGCATCTGCTGATTGTCCATCTTTGTGGGACAACACAGGCTTTGAAAATTGAAAGAGCTGAGACAAATTGAATTTTCATGAAAGTGTGGCGGGAACTCTCGTTTCATATGCATGTGATGCAAAAATGCTTGCACAAGTCCCCCAAAACTTCAAGCTACGGAGGCGCAGGAGAAGCGAATGTCGAAGTCCGCTTGAAAAAAAAATGAAAATTCGTGGTGCTGGTACATTGCAAAGTCGCTATTGCTCAGGATCAGAGGGAATGAGGGCTGCTGATCCGTCATCAACTCTCTATGCTAGCATAGTCTAGTGGTCTACAAAGTCGCGCGCAGTAAAAATGAAAATTAAATAATGTACTACATCCGTTTAGCTCATGCACACAAGTGCTGATGAATGTACACACGCAGCTGCTGCACATGAACACATGCTAGCATGCACGCACACGTGAGACGGATGTGATGACATTATCAAATCTTATTTTCAATGGTCATCCTGGTGTAGCTATGCACATGCTAGCATGTCTAGATGTGTATGCTTGGTGTGGTTGCATGTCACATGTGATATGCATCGTGCAAAGAGCCACGTTGTACTTATCCATTATACATTGCATCATTGGTGTTGACGCATGCATCTAGGCATGCTAGCATGGCAGACACACGACAACATAGCTACGTGACGTTTATATTATTATTCCTTGCTCATTTATTGCAGCATTGTCTATAAAGATGTAGCATCTTCATCTTGTTCGCCATTATCAGCTAGTCAGAGATAGCAATTTCGTCATGGCCGCCGTCAAGGTCTTCTATTGAAAATACATCCTCCTCCTCTTCAGACCCGATTCCAAACGCTCCCTGTTAGAAAGCATGGTGCGATTTATTCCGGTTGTTGGCTGTCAGTACGTTTATATTGGCATGGTAAATAATAAACCTCCATGGACGGTAGTATCTCATGCATGGCTATCTCAGCTCTTCGACTTTCTTCAACTCGCGCTTGCCAGCACCGATGTAAGCTGGTTGATAATACATCGAGTATAACCCAGAGCAAATCATCGATTATTCCACAACAGGACCATAATCGTCGGGGAAAAGCAAATAGTGTTGCGATGAGGATGGTGGTGAGAGCTCATTCGTTATTCACTACCTTATTAGCATTCCAATGGCGCCCAACACACCCAGGGCTATGGCGGTGATTTCGGCTGCACTTAGGGACGTTTGTGATGAGCCCTGTACGCGATTCACGGAGATCTTCCAAAGAGAAATAGTAGTAGCAGCAGTAGAATGATGATATTTAGATGATTGGTGAGAAGAAGTAGCTCGAAGTACGATTAACTCATTAGGGAGAGGTGGCTATGGCAATGACAACGACGATGAAGATGATGCTGCTGATGATGATTGAAATATCTCACCATCAACCACTATCATACGTTTCTCATCGATTCTGCTACTGTTTCTATTGAAAATGATGATAATAATTATAATGATGATGATTATTATTATTAATATAGCGATGTCAGCATGATAACAACTGTGACCAAGTTTGAGTTGTTGCTACCTTTGAAGTAAAGAAAGGGCTGCTGAGAACTACCAAAGCGAAGTTCTGCTTTCCAACGTTAACTGAAGCTGCCTTGACTGTCACCGTGCAAACATCACCTTTGCCTATAGCAGATGCGGAGTCGACTACTTCAACGTTGTTTCTAGAATCCCGACTAGGAAGACCTCCTCGCCTCCTCTGGTAAGCTCCATTCCCCATTTGTGTTGTTGGTTCGGCCTTTTCCCACACATACATAAATAATACACAGAAATCATAAATAAACGTGCGCGCGCGCGTACACACACACACACACACACACACACACACACACAGCGCCAATGATTATGCAGTGTTTCGCGTGAATTATCACTACAGGGCTCCCAATTTAATAAAAGCTTCTACGAACGATTGATCTACCGCATCATCATCATCGTCATCATCAGCAGCAGCCCCCCTCCTACAGATGAGCTCAAGATCAAGATCGTTGACAAGTGCCTTGGAAGCAGCTGGGCTAGCAGGAGGATCGCTCCATGCTAGTACCACACGCATGGGAGCAGCTCTAAATGATGGCGTCGTCGTCGTCGAGGTTGGAGAGGAATCGTCATGGTTGGTGCTGCTTGTTTTGTTGTTGCTTCTTCTTCTTCTTCCTCGATCGGAGAAGTCCAGCGTGAGAACCACCGAATCTTGATTCCCAAGGAAGATATCAGAATCCTGCACGATGCTCATTCTACGGTGGGGAGGAGACGACGACGAAGATGATGATGAGCTACTGTTGGTGGTCCCGTCCTTATCAGATGCAAACCAAAGAATGGAAGGAAGATGCACGAATCCATAGCCCCCTGCCATCCAGAGCTCACGCGAGGCTAAGGAGTCTGCAGCAGTAGGAGAGGGGCAGAAGACGTCTGAGAGAGGACAGGTGCCTTCATGTGGGAGGGGAGGGCATGAGCCGCCGTGGTGCTGCTGGCATGTGTTGTTGTGTGCACGGTGGAAGTATTGAATACTTCCCTCCACTGAAACTGAAGATGCTATTACCTGTGAGTATTGTTGTTGTTGTTGTTGGTAGTGGTGGTGGTGGTGGTGAGATGTGGTTTTTCGGATGACAGGACTAACTGCTACTTATATAGATAACAAGAAGAGGGTAGAGGAGGAGGAGGAGGAGGAGGAGGAGGAGGAGGAGGACGAGGGGAAGCTGCAAATATTTACGTTGCTGATGCTGCTATTCACAGAAGTAACCTGGGTGTCATCTTACTGATTCACCCTCTACACCCCCCGCCCCCCACCCCAATTTTAAACACAACTATCACTGCCCATCACACGTGCATCTTCCGCAGCCCCTCCCCGACCTATTTCTTACCCTTCGATTTCCCCTCTCTTCTACTTCCTATCCCTAATTTTATCGTCACCGTGGCCTTGAGAAGGGCAGCAGAGGGATTGATCCCGTTTGACATGTTTCTCGCCCCTTTGACGTGATAACCCTCCACGTAGTACTGCCGGATCAGAGCTAGAGACCCCGCTGTGATGGGTGTAGCCATGGAGGTACCGGCCATCGTCAATAAACCTGGCTCGATCATCGATGGCGATGATGATGATGAGGAGGAGGATGATGATGATGAAGAAGAGGGCGCGTCTTCCAGTGGATTGCCACACTGATCGGTTGTCGTATCAGCATCAGCACGTGAGCTGACAACGTAGTAGCCAGGCGCCGTTACGTCAGGTTTGATCCGTCCATCATGTGTTGGCCCTCGTGAGGAGAAGTATGCCATTCGTCTAGAAGTAGGGAGGAAGAGAACATTTTCCATCAAACACATATAATAACACACACACATACTCAGATCTCAATATATTTGTAGGATGTTCACTATCATCATCATCATCATCATCATCAACAACAACAACAACAACAACAATAACAACATCATCGACATTGGCACACCGACATTGTCCTCTAATCATCACCATCATCATCAACAACAACCTTTCGCCGATAGTATCTTCATGGTAGCCGCGCACTAATCGGTCTCTAGAGTGAGATGCACACGCGGATGGGAATGGCAAGGCCTTTCCATATCCTATGTATGATAGCCTCAAGATGCCCTCCCGGCAGTCCTCCCTCTCATCATCATCATCCGTTGCGGTGAAGTTGAATTTGTAAACTCTACACACAAAATCGTGCCATGTACTATCGTTTGATATCTTGGGACAGTAGTAGTCTTTTGCATCGTTAATGGTAGGAAAGTAGGGTGCTGTCGGCGGAAGCTCCCCCCCCCTCCCTTCCCTCTTTCTTGCACACACTCCAGCCACGATACGATTAAGATCCGAGAGCAATCGACCCTACAATATTGCGATTCAGATGGTGGTATTATCTTGGTAGGAATCATACGAATACAGATACGTCAGCACGCACTCTCTCTCTCTCTCTCTCTCTCTCTCTCTCTCTCACACACACACACACACACACACACACCACTGAGAGGGAGAGAGGTAAAGAGAGAGAGAAGAGGGAAGGGGGGGGGAGAGGGGAAAATAAAAAGAGAGAGATATGGCTGGGTCGCTTCTCCGCTATGTACATATATATATATATATATATATATATATATATATATATTGCG
This sequence comes from Bigelowiella natans CCMP2755, assembly GCA_000320545.1. Lineage (NCBI taxonomy): Eukaryota > Cercozoa > Chlorarachniophyceae > Bigelowiella > Bigelowiella natans. Next base: position 935 of record ADNK01002807.1, on the reverse strand, counting down.
TCCGCTTACCCCCTCCCATGCCTTGGCAGTTGGGTCGCAAAGTGTTCGATAAATCTCGTATCGATGTGCGAGGTAGGTAACATTGAGGGCGTGGCTGAGCTCATAGGATATAGGCTGAGATGCAGCTCCGACTACCAAAACCTATTCCGTAGTATTCATTATATATATATATATATATATATATATATATATGATATGATATATCGAGTGGATTCATTTCTCCCCCCCCTCTCCTCTCCTTTCATTTGCTTACGTTCTTGGCGTTCGCTTGAGAACCGAGGGAGCCATAGCCGGAGTCACCGTCATTACCAGCAGCAAAAAGAATCAGCATATCCTGTGTTTGTTATTGTTGTCGATGATGATGACGATAATCATACATCAAAGATAAGATCAAAGCGACGGCGACGAGGACGAGGAGGATGATGAGGAGAAGAGGAGGTGGAAGATGACACATTGCATGTCTGTCGCGTTGATGATCCAAGAAAGAGCATCATCACCATCATCATCGTCATCACCGACCTGCTTCTCGTAGATTAGCTCATCATATAACGAGGAGTCATAATTGTATCTGTTACTTGAATCTCCCTGTACAATGAGGGTAATGATCGCAGCTTTAGTATATTTGTATTCAGATGATGATGATGATGATGATGATGCTGCTGTTCCATGAGCACATCATTAGTGAGTGGAAAAAACGAAAAAATGAAAAGAGGGGGGGGTGGGAAGAGGAGAAGTGTGATAAGTTTGAAATGGAATGGCCAAAGAGAGCAGTAGCGGCAGTTGTAACGATGATGGTGGTGACAGAGGAGGGCATGATGATAGTGATTATGTGTCATCATAGCTGCTTGGTGCAAGAAGAGATGAGCACATTAGTATTATTATTCGGAAAGAATTAGGATGTAGCAGTAACTGTCATCTTCATGATGACCAGAACC